>JABVXU010000220.1:0-88684 GCA_013365365.1 Cruorifilaria tuberocauda
TTGTTATTGTAAGCTAAATGTATGTTTGAGGTTATACAAGCTTTGTTAATGCCATCATTTGTTTAATTAATGTTATAAGGTCAAATTATACGACTTTAACGGTCATCTTCTAACTTCAAGGATAAAAGAGGTCCCAACCTCCTACCATTGCTAAGACTTTGTATTAAGGAGTGTGGTTGGTTATCACAGGGTAAATTCAATTCCCTTCTACCCTGGCCCTGACTGATATCGTTATTGCTTGAAACTGTTTAGAATATTTCAAATTGTTAACGTTGATGTAATGCTGTATTATTCCATGTATCAAATTTGTTCTAATAAAGGTTTAATTACCCAAGTTTGAGGTACACCCAAAGTATCAGCTATCACAGAAGTTAGCAGTTTGCTCACTTACGAATAGAGAGAAAGATTGTCACGGTCAAAGAAGATCGACGACAATTACAGGAAAGAAAGAACGACTTAAATCTTGTCGCGGTTGAAGGAAATCCCCGACATCGGAAATGGGCTTGACCTGATCTTTTACCGTTGTCATGGTGGGAAACGACGGAAGCGCGAGCGACCAATGGAACTGGTTCCTTTACTGCATTCATTTTCGAAATTTTATCTTCAATTCGAGATTATTAGATTTTTGACATTTACGGAAAATTGAAAATTGCAAGTTGATAGGATGTGGAAAAAAGCTTTGAGTGATTCGTTTTTTCTTATTCGAATTTCAGAATGTTGAAAGTGAAATTTCTTTGATCCGTTGAAATTCATTTTCCAGAATTCATATTTGAAAGCTTTATGGAGTAAAATATATTGAAGTTTCAGATTCCGGAAGCTTCACACCATTACATCTAACGCCTGACAGTATTCTTCCTTTCTTCAGTCCATTTCTGTGTCGGTATGATCGTTAACAGATCGTAACATCTCTTTTACTTTTGCATTACGAAATTTTGAAAAATTTTCGATTCATACAATACTTATAATTTACTTTGTTTCCGAATAGCAGAAAGCCTTCACTTTATTTTTTAGATCATTTACTGCAGTATTTTCCAAGTATTCCTTTTTTAAAGGAATAAAACGTATCGAATTTGTGGTTCCGCAGAAAGAATTTGATACAATCAACAATAACTATATTGGTTTTCGATATCGCAATCCGGAAAAAATCAAGTATTTTCCGGAATGGGATCCATGCCCAAAGTATGAAGCAATCAGAATTTTTGCTTTAATGGATTTAATATACTTAATTCGAAACAGGAATTATGAAACTGAGAATCAGAATTTTTTAAAAATCCATGTTTGGAAAATTTCAGTATTCAATTATTTGTTACAAAAAGCATGATTTAAAAATTATAATCAATTTCATTTCAGTACCATATTTTGAACTAATTAAGTATTTGGTTACTTATCTGGTTTGATACTGTCAAATTTTGAATTGTTACAGAATTTCAGAGAGAATGAAAGCTTCACTTCATGTTCGAATGCAAGTATTAAATGCACATTGGAACAAAATTTATGTCATAAGTGTTGCAAAGGAAGATATGTGAATGGAGCTTACCTACCTACCACCTGGAATGTTTCCGCTTGTTTGGTTCCCAGGTATTCTATCTTACATTTCCAGAATAACAGAGGTTAGCTTTACTAATTCTGCCATCAAATTGTTTCAATAATTTTGTTTCTTACTTTTATTTCTTTGATATCATTCGTTTACTGTTTTTAGTTTTGTTTTTACTACTATCTCTCTTACTCAGTTTGATACTAATCTTTTGTTGAATAAAAATTTAAATTAGAGTATCTTTTATATTTATTAAAACTTGAATACATTCAAAATTTAATATAAAATTAGATTAGGAATTTTTCAAAAATATTATTTATAATTTGTGTCTATTCTAAAATAAATTAAATCAAATTAAAACGCATTGATAATTGATATTCAAGGAAAGAATGAGACATTATCAATGTTAGTTATCATATCACCGCATTACTTTTTCTCCGAGCGAAGTTATTGATTCGGTGATCGGTCTCCGGCGATTGAATGTTAAATTAACAGTATTTAAATTTACTCGGAAACCAGTAAGTAAAGTTGAAAAAATCCTAACTTTATTTTTTGCAAATTAAAATGTTTTAAATGAAATTATAAAATAAATGAAATTTAATATTTTAATATTCCTTCGATAGTTGACGGGATTACTGATGGAAATTGATACTGAACAAATCACGCAACGTAAGTTTCTTCTTTCTTTGATTTCAAAATAATATTCAGCAAAGTAAACAAAATAAATTAGTTTGCTTATCAATTTTTATAATTTAAACAATTGAAATTTGAGTGTTTCTTAAATTTTTCTCAAATTTTAAATTTTCAAAAAACAAAAATTTTTTTAAAGGACTTTGGCTCGATTGCCAGACTTGATGACACCAATGATATTAATTAGAATTCACAGTGAACTGTGTGATAATGTTTTGAATATGCCTTTTATCAGTAGAGTGCTAACTCCGAAATATGTCGGATGGATACGAATTATCTTCATCATCCTGAGAACATTTATTTTTATGGGATGCGGTATTTTTAGCCTCATAAAGCATTTCAACAATGTTAAACGAATTTCAATTACAGAACATTAAGCTCAAGCTTAGGTCGATTAATTAAAAATCAAACTTTATATTTTATCTTTACTTTCCTCCAATAAATCCAATAAATCATTCAGTAATCTTAGAGATAACTTCTCTCGGAGAAGCCAAAATTATTTTAGTCTTAAATCACTTTGATCTTCTAACTTTTGATAAATACAGATAAACTCTAAGTCAAATAATTTGATTAAATACTTTGAAATGAATACTGATCACAAATAACTGCGAATATTGTACTTCGTGGATGAATCTTTCGTATTCATCTGATAAGACTGTAATATTCAATTAAAATCTTCAATAAGTTTTTTTAATTTAATTGGTTGATTTTCAAACTGCAGACTGCTTATTGCTTACTTGAACTTTTGAATTAAATTTAGATTTTTCACCAATGTAAAAAAAATTTATCAAAGTAAACGATGCATGCAAATGTTGAACATTCTGTCTGATTTTCTATTGAAATTCTTAAAATTGGATATAATTAAGATTGGCTAGTTTGATTATTAAAATAAAGAATAAACATTCTCATGGTTTCTCATGAGAACTTTCAAATTTTTGTCCTGGAGAGATTTAAAATTGTAAGTTATAGTATGTTCAATCATTCTCTGTTATCATAACCGTAGAATTTTACGTGTTAATTAGATTCAATTCAGACAGAGTTTGAAGGAAGAAATAAATATATGTCTATTTATTAAGTGATTTCAGTGTATTTTCATCTATGCATAAATTTTAATTAATAATTTGAGCCTAATTAAATGGTTAATCTGAAAATCCAATTTGCTTACTACCATAATAATTTTTGAAGAGAAAAGAAAGGGAATTAGCAAGAGTGTCGTTATCCCTGTCTTTTACAATTGAAAATTGAAAATACATTTTGACGCAAAAGGTTTCGTTGTATCTTATGCTATATCTTAACGAAGACAATACCATAGAAAGAAGGTTTATTATCTCAAGAATTTCGGTGTTATGAATTCATCATATTGCACTATGTAAGCTACATGCATGCATGCATTCGTGGCAATTACTTATTTGCATTATTGTGTTGCTGATAAGGTGAAAGCTCTTAAATAATGTAGAATGCAAATGACACATTCAATATAATATATAAATTGGTAAGACGGCAAGAAAGTGCGTTCCTTTTTTTTGCGCGTTACTTTCATTTTTTAATAAATTTTAGTATCAACAACTTTGAATAAATAACTGAAATGATTTTCAATCTTTTAAGCAAAAAATATAATTTCAATTATTTTACAAACCAATTAATAAACAATAACTTGTGCATTTGACGCAAAAGCGAAGATACGAAGCCTCTTGCCTCAATAAATAGTATTTATCAGCGATGGGTTCAGGATGAAAATTTCATCGATATTTATGATCAAAATTTTTAAGCTAATCTAACAATATGCTAATTTTCCTAATAAATTTGACACTTAAAAATATATGCCATAATTAATTTAGTGAAAAAGGTGGAAAAAAGGCGAAAATTTGATCAAAACCTAAAATAGCTTTCTTGAATATCCAAAACGCAATGAAAACTATGATAAATTGCTTTAAAATCATCCTGAATTACAATTATCATCTAACCCGTTACTGAAATAAGCGCAGTAATACATGCTATTATTGTGAGTGCTTGCGGGAATCATCATTTGCAGGGATGCAAATTCCAAAACCGCCATTTGGTGCCCAGCCATTCTTATCACATATCAGCGTTGTTTCACCCTGTACTCGGTATCCTTTGTTACAGCTTAATAAGGCTGTTGTACCCATTTGATAATCTTTTGTATAATTATTGTAAATGTAGTAAATCTGAAATATTAACCTCTTTATCATGTTAATTATTTTAATCTTTAAAGAGAAAAATTAAGTTTTCCCTTCTCTTTGTTTTTTAAATTTCAAAAATACACATCACAGAACTTTGTCTAATACTAAAATTGATTGAAAATGGATGGAAATTTGAAGAAAAATTATGACTAAAATAATGTTAACATTTTAAAATTGATGGGAAAGGCAGCAATTAAGTTGATTAGATATATATGCATACCTTTCCATTTGGTGGAGGATTGAATGGTTCACAGGAATCACCGGTTTTGGTGTCAACTGTGTGTTGACAGTTTCCGATCGATGGTAGCCAAACACCATCCCGGCAGTATATCATTTGTTTACCGTTAATTTCATAGCCAGTATCACATTGCAATTTTGCGCTGGCACCACTGTTATACCACTTTGTGTTATCACTGCCCTCATATATTATCTGCAATATCACTGCACTGAAGCAAAGTTAAATGAGGACAGTGAGAATTCGAACTAAGCTTTTCGGTGATTAACGCAGCTAAAAATATTTTAAATAATAAAGCAAATAAATAATTCTTAATGATTTTCGATGCTTTCTTAGCAATTAAAATTAACCATTCCATTTGCAGGTGTAATGGGTACTTCGGAACATGCATTTGCCGGTTTAATTCTGCTTAAAGCAGATTGTTGTTGTTGTTGTTGTTCTGGTGCAGAGGGTTGACAGCTACCTACACCAGGCCAAGGTGACCAGATACCACCTTGACAATAGGATACCGATCGTCCCAATATTTGATATCCATCATCACAAATCAAATTTGCTACTGTATCAGTTGCATATATATTATTTTTACTCACGTTACTATAATATATCTGAAATTATTTTGAATTTAATTTTTATAAAATTTTAGATAGAAATAAATCTTTAAACAACTAAACAACAGCGTTGTTAAACTAAATGAAATTGCATAAAATTTAACATTAATATTAATTATAAATTAAAAAACATTATTTTTTCATATTATATAATTATACATTTCTTGTATTACTTTAAACATTATTGTATTTTCTATTTCTTTCCTCTGCTTTAAAAATATTGCAATCTAAATTGAGATTTTAAAATTTTAAATCGAAAAATAATGTAGATGTGCACCTTTCCGTTAGAAACAGGTGGTGAAGTGGGACAGCCAAACGATGAGAACGTAGTTTGTTTCAATCCAGTTCTTAAATGACCTCTGCTATCATCTGCAATAGTAAAGTGATTATCAGGAAGTTAAGAAAATGTTTTCTGATAAATTAAGCATAACATAAAAATGGGCAATAAGTGAGCTAATAAAATTTAAAATACGTGTTGGTGAATGTGCGAGATTGAAGTGAAAACTCTCGGTTAGCAATGAAGTTGAGTTGAAGTGAGAAGTGGATTTTTGGAAACATGCATAATTTATCTTACCTCCCAATCATCGATCACTTAATTACTACGAATAAGAAATTCCCGTAATGAATCATTTCAGTCTCAGAAATATTTATGAATTTTTTATTTTAATGTTAAAGACGAAGCATAACTTTCTTCTGCCATCTTTAAATTTCTTTTTTATTATCAACAGTGCAAAATGTTAATTCATGAAATTTGATTTTTACTATTTAACAATAGAAGTTCATTAATCGTTTAATTCTGAATATTATAACCATAGTGACATAATTTAGATAAGCCATTGGTTTATATTTATGTAAATATTATTGTTCTATTCACATTTAGTTATGAATAAATAATTCCTTAGTTAATTCTGTTCGATTCAACTGAAAAAAACCAATTTACTGCGCGTCTTTCATAAGCAATTTCATACATTTGATGAATTGTAAACAATTTAAAATCGAATAAATCGATTAGATTCTTCCGATTCGCAATCATTCATTCACCTACCATTCACTGGACATTGGCCAAGCAACAGAGGATCCCATGATCCATTGATGCAAGTTGATGATTTCCGTCCTATCGGTATGCTACCACTATTACAGGTCAATATTGCTATTGTTCCACTCTCATACGGTGGCAGTATATTTCCCTTAATGGTCATTTTAAGGCTTTTTACTTAAATCATAGCATTCATTCTTACACTTCTTGACTAAAATTCGAAATAAAATTCTAGTTTCACTGAAAAAATAACTCCTTTTAGCGTTTAATTAGCATAACTTACGGTCGAATACCGAATTTGTCCATTTGCTACAGCAGGTAATTCAAACAGACATTGTCTTGGAATGGGAACTTCACTTATTCCTGATCCAATTATACCTTGCTGACAGAATCCTAAAACTGGTTGCCACTGTCCTAAAAAATAAAACAATTTTCATAATAAAACAAAAATAAAAGAATTTAGTATCAAATATCACAAATCATTCAAAAAGTTGCAATTAAAAGTCTTATTTGCATTTATGTAATATCCAACCTTTTATGAATTAACTGAAATTCGATACAATTAATGTTAGCAACATTAATTCTCATTTAAATTAAACAAATTTTAATTAAATTTCCATCTTCCTCAATGGTATTGCAATTTCAATAAGTTTCCTACCATTCTTACAGGTTGTCTCCATCGGACCAACTGGAACAAAACCAAGATTACAAGCTAAACTAGCTGTTGTACTTGAAGCATATACGTTTGAGCTACTGTCTGAATATGTAATATCTCCATTAGGAGGTTTCGGTATAGGTATGCAAGGCAATTCTTTCACCTTTAATAGACCTAAAAAAGTTTTTTTAGACAAAAATTGTAACAAATATATTTTGAATTCTTTCAAGCATTTGAAAGTTAAAAAATTAAAATTAATTTCAATGAGAAGACTATTATTACTTTCAACATCACCGGGTGCAGGTACACAGTTCGCTAGAAGTAACGGTGTAAAAACGCCATTGGTACAGATAGCAGTTGATAAACCAAGAAGAATATAATTCGGATTGCAAACAACGGTAGCCGTTGTACCGGTAGGGAATGGTCCTATATCTGAACCATTCGAATATGTTATGCGACCATTAATAGGTGTTGGAAGTGCAGGACATTGGCCTATTTCAGGTACACTTATTGTACTACCAAGAGGTACACCTGCAATACTTAGTATCTTATTGATTATAAAAGTATTTCATTAATTCATCCCATGTTTTGTTATTCTTTTTTCTCAAAAACATTAAAAAACAGAAACAAATATCAGTACCAAAAAGCTTTGATCCTTTAGCAACACACTGTCCCAGCACCAAAGGTGACCAAATTCCATTTAAACAGGTTGATGACGTAATACCAACTGGCTTGAAGCCATGATTACAGTTCATGTTTGCTACAGTTCCCGATGGGAACGGTCTGCTACTACTCGAGCCACTGCTATAGCTAATATATCCATTCGTTGGCGGTGTTATCTCAGTGACACAGCTACCAACTAAGGTTGCAATCGATGGCGATGAAACTAACGTTCTGCTTAATATTGCATTATTCAAATTATCAGGAAGAACTGAAAAAAAAATTAAGATCGAATATTCTGAACTAACATATTCTGAACTGACAATTGAAATATTTTGTAAAAAAATCTTTTTCACTTTTATAAAAATGTTTGGAAATATGGTAAAACAACAAGGATCTCATGATTTTTCATTAAGATTGCAATTGTATCGTATAAATACCAGCTTAAGCTAAAGTTAAAAATTACAACCTAAAATTAAAAGTACAACGAACTTCTTCTATCATATTGGATACATTGTGTTGGTATCGATGGGTACCATGCACCATTTTGACAGATAGCTATCACCGAACCTATTGGTATGTATCCGGAATTACACTTTATGTTAGCTCTTGTTAATGCTGGATATGGTGGATGAACTTCATTATTTGAATACAGAACAGCACCGTTTTCTGGCACAGGGTAATCATTCAAACAGCTAGCTAATTCAAGAACGGAACCTGAAAACATCCATTTCCTGCAAATTAGTAATCCATTACGAACTTCAAAACAACATGATTTTAACCTATACTGATATTTTTCTTTTTCAAATGAATAAGTATATTTTAATATATTTGTTTTTTGGTTTTCTTTTTTTTCGAAATCAAAGATGGCAATTTCTGTGATTAATATTTATTGCAAGTTTTTGTTGCTAAACAAAAAATCACAGAAAAATTTCCCGTTTATTTAACTATTAATTACTTTCTAGTTATTGTATTAGCACTGATTAATACTGTTTACTCTGAATTTTTCAAAATTTAAAAAATTTTAAGGAAGCAAGAAAAAGAATGCAACTGATATATTTTATTGCTTATTTGTTTTACAATTGAATTGTATTACAGAAAAAAGTTGTGACATTGTTAAATTAACTTTTAAAAAACTTTAAAATTTGTTGTTTATTTCCTTTAATATTATTAATCAGATTTGTTATTTCTACAATAACTAGAATTTTCAAAACAGTGAAATGTCTATCATCAAATTGTTTCAATTAAGAGTCATAGGAACTTGGAACAAAATATAACTAGATTAATAAATACATATATTTAAATTAAAAATATGCTGATTATTTGATATATCTACAAATCGCGTAATCGGAGAGTTGAATTAAACAAGAATAAAAAGAATTCAAAATTTCATGAATGAAAAAAACTAAGGATTACTTGAGGAATTTTCGAATTGCGCTAATGAACATAGGCCCATTTCAGGTGGAATCCATGAACCGTTATCGCACGCTGCTAACGATGGTCCGTGCGAAATGCCGTGAACGCATTCTAACGTAGCTAAAGTCCCAGACGGAAACGGACCCAATGCGCTGCCTATTTCGATAAAGTCAAAATGCATCAATGACACGGTCAAATTTTGATCATTTCAATAAATTTTCATTAAATTTTAAAAGAAATTAGCAGCTCAGAAAAAAGACTAATTCAAACCTTTACTATAAGTAATGGTACCACCAACTGGACTTAGTAATCCAAACAAGCACGAGCTTCGAGGTGGAACTGATGGAATTGCTGATGGAAGAATACAGACTCCCAAATTTGCTGGTTTCCAAATGGAATCTTCGCATATCGACAAAAGCGCACCTGAATTTATCGATTTTGCAAAAAAACGAAAGGATCAAAAGCTTTTGCTCTTCTTATTTTTGTGCAAAAATAAAACAAATTAATGGAATTGAGAAATAAAATTTGATGCAATCTTTAATGAAAAAACCTTAGCAATCTTTTAAAAATTAAACTTACGATATTCAGTCCAAGCTATACGTAAAATTTAATCCATAGATTGGATTTAAGCAATGGTTTTGCACTAATCGAGATATAAAAATTTCAAAGAAATTTCAGATGAAACATACCATAAATGGTGTAACCGGTATTGCAACGTACAACTGCAACAGTTTCAGATGGATAAGCTCCAACTGAATTTGGTTCATTAGAATAGGTTAACTGACCATTTGAAATGATTGGATGACCAGTTGGGCATGGTCTCATCTCCTAAATAAATGGGATGATTTCAATGAGGTGTTCGATAACAAATATAGAATGTACTGAAAATTGTCAATTGTACTAATAATATAGAGACTTTACCTGTCGTTTTTCTCTTTGGTCGCTTCGTCTAATATCCTAAAATTATTGCACTTCACAATAGAATGATAATATCCTTATAATCGATCAGAAATTTCAATTCAATTTTATCCGAATTCAAATTGTCAAATTTATTTGACAGTCTTTCAACATTCAGAAGACTTTCAACTTGTCAGAATATGTTTCAAAACGAGAAATTCCCAGATTTCATTATTGAACTTCTCATTTGTTCTAATTTTTCACGTAAAAAATGAAAAGCAAGAAAGAGAAGAAAGAGATCATAAGGTGTAAAATATCTTTCGACAAGTTCCGAGAATTGGAGCAGGCGACCATCCATGCGGTTCACATATCAGTACATCCACGCCATTCACAATATATCCATCAAAACATTCCAGTTCAGCAACTGTTCCGATAGTTACATTGGTTTCACTACCTATCAGGTACTTCACCTGTATGATCGATGTATATTGCTTGTAAATTCATTTCAATTACTTTTTTCTTTTAAGGTTAATTTCAGCCTAATATCAAAGTTAGTAAGTTTAGCTTAGTAAGCATGGTAGGAAAATTTTCTTTTTGGTTTTGAAATTAAATCCAGTGAAATTGAAGCTGTGTTGTGATTAGAAACTAATCAGATAAGGAATTACATCCTACTTTTTATGAGGATTGTTTTAAATCTAAAGTAAATCCTTCATTTACACAATTTCTTATCTGTTATGAATGTTTGAATGAGCATTAAAAAGCTTAATTAGAGAATTTCCAGTAAACAAAAAATTTTTGCATTATGGGATATTAAGTCGGAAAATGTTACTAATCGAAATTCCATATATGAGTTCGATCTATTCATCAAAAAATAAAATCGAAAGAAGATGCAGTATGTAAGGTTGCAACATTTTCTGGATTAAATTTCTGGATCACTTGTAGAATTTAAGATTCTAAAATTTGCCCACCTTGCCATTTTGCACAGGTGAAAGTGGTGCACAAGTTGTGTTACTGATTGATAGGCAGCTTCCAAGTTCCAAGGTGGACCATTGACCATTGTCACATTGAGCTTGTCTATTAAAAGTCGAACGGTAGTGACCATTGCATATTAAGTAAGCTAAAGTACCACTGGGAAAGTTCACGTCACCATATTGACTATATATAATACGACCATTTTCACGGGATGGTATTGGTGCACAGCTTTTTGGTATTTCTAAAAAATTAAAATTTATTTGAAATAGTAAAATAAGCGATTAATTCATATTCTTGCTAATTAAACAATTTAGCAGTCAAACTTGATTTTATTTTAAGGATTCAGGTTTTGAATTATTCAACTTTCTAGAGACTCCCTTTTAAATTTATCCAACACTAATTTATTTTTTTAATCTAATACATACCGGTAGAAAGTGGTACACATTCACCCAATTCATCCGATGGATACCATGTACCAGTGATACATGCTACTTGATTTTGCATTGATGGCTTATAACCTTCGTCGCAACTTAATGTTGCAAAGCTTCCCATCACTATTGTCTCCGAAATTTCTGATGCTTCCGATAGCTTATAAATTACCTATAAAATATTATATAAGCAAATAAATTTCATTATAGATATTTGTTAAAGACATTTTGTGGTATTATAAACTCTTTAAAAAATGAGTAAAATGGTACTTGAAAAATCGATAACAATACGTAGTAAAATACGGTGTCATCATAAAGGAATTCGAATATAACAGTTACTTGTCCATTTGATACATTTCGAATCGGTGTGCAATCTGTGGGGTCTTTGGTTCCAGTGATTTTGTTGTCATTACTATTATCGCTATCACTACTACTATCTTTCCATCCGTAACAGATAGGATGAAGTTCTCGAACATAGCCATCGATCAGTTCATTTGCACGAAAGGAATAAGCATATCCTACAGGAATAACAAATAAGTATTTGAAGTGAGAAAAAGAAAAAAGTGTAAATTTGAGTTTAAGTTTTGGAACTTTAGTTTCAATTAGAATACAAACATCTTTATCTTTACTATTAATCAGTTGATTCCGATTCTTATATCGATAAATTGGCGCTTTAGCTCCACAATCTCCGAATGACCGGGCGCAAAAGAATTCTTTAGGCCCACTGATATCAACATAGCCGGATGGCGGTGTTTGTCCTTTATTATCTTGATGAAGTACAACGCCTGAATAGTACAAATTAAATATATAATAAACAATCATTATTTTTTAATTGTACTGAAGAATTTGGTTTCATACGAAGTTTTTGAATTTCCGAGTTTTCAACAAGAATTAAAATTTTTAAATTCAAAAGAATTAAAAATTTCAATGCTATATTTGAAATTTGCTTTTGTTTCCACATCTTAGTAAAATATTTTCCTTATCAAAAATGAGAAAAAAGATTATCAACCATCAATGGATCGGATATTCGTGGATAGCTTGAATGTGCAGCGTTTATTACATGCTGTCGGAATCCCACTATTTAAAAATATTTCATCCGAATTGGAATTGATGAAATATTCCTGTTTCAACTCGCTGCTACCAATACGGTAAATTTTTGATGTTTCATTGGAATATTTTGTCCATATGAAGACTGGTACTATAAATATTACCACTTGATCATTTTCAATTATCATTCAAAAATTACCCAGTAGTAATTCAAAAGTGAGCAGTGGTTAATTTCACTAAACAAATGCTAATGAAGTTAGGTTAAGTTATATTATAAAAAGATCATGTGAGATAATATGCAATACTTTTATTTTGCCGTTAATTTGATCATGTTAAAATTTAAACTCTTTTTTGAGAGAAAAGAATAAAATTAAGTTTATTTTTCTGTTTACAGTTTTATCATCGAGTTTGAGTGGAAAAATAATGATAAGAAACACAAATAGGAAGATAATTTTTTTAATTAAAATAAAGTAATTGTAAAATTCGACAAAACTTACTAAGATTATTCGGATAACCACCGGATGGACAAGTAATCGTTCGAGAATAAACTAACTCGATTATGTTTATTAAAAGAGTTAAATATATCCAATGATTACAGTGGAGCATCGGATGATTCAATTCTATTTCCTCCCACTATTATCAATTTGCATTCACCAAATGATACCTTTAAACTTGGAAGAAGGGAATGATTCTGTTAATTTCAATTAAATCAAAACAAAATTGAATGAAAGTAAACCACGTTGAATGATATGATATGATGAGAAATGGAATTATCGTAGAATAATGTTGTGAGCAACTCTGAACCACTTTCCAAACAACACAATTTAAAAAAAGAGTAATCCGTAAAAATCTTGTTTATATGTAAAGAAAATTTAGAAACGAATCCGGAAACGGACATTCATTTGTCATGAATCTTAACGTGATATCACAAACCAGTTTTATTTCATGGGCAAAAAAAATTGCTTCTTTACTTACATTTTAGATAAAAAGTTAATGAATAGTTTTCTATACAAATAATATATATCTATTACCCACTAATAAAATAACGATATGATAAGGAAAATTATTTGAGTGATTTAAAAATTGCATCAAAGCATCAAAATCTGTTGAAAAGAGAGACGAAATATCTATTTAATACTTTATTATCATGTCATGATAAACAAAAAGTTGTTCTTATTTCGTTATGAATTTAAAATTAATTGTTAAAGAAAAAAAAACAAAATAATAGGTGATTCAGGAATTGTTGAATTAGGAAAAGTTTTCATTTAGAAAAGAAGTCACAAGAAAGAAGACAATAAATGTAGCAATTCTGAAATTGAAGATAATATCATTCCATTGCTAATTATTACATGATTACATTATAAATAATATGTAATGGTTAAATTGTATTGCTAAAAATTTCAGAAATTAGACATTTTGAAAGTTTCGCAAATCATATTTTTGTAAATTTGATAGTCTTTTTTTATGTTGAGGGCAAATTGATCCATGCATTTAACAATTTATTTTGTTATAAACTGAAATAGAAAGAACGAAGATGGAGGGAGTGAGAGAAAGAAAGATTGAATTGAAAATGATGGATTGAAATGGATGAAATTCATTGTGTAATATTTCAGTATTTTCTTATTGTTCAATAATGGAAGCAGCGAGAGAGCATTTATATACTGAAATCCTGTTTACTTAATTCTTGAAAATTCATTGTGATCAGAGAAGGAATGAAGAGCTATGACAATTATTCAGCAAATAATTTCATTCTCGAAATTAGAAATACTTTCTTGCGTTGATATTACGCAATTATTCACCTATTTCATTTTATGATGAAAAATTCAAAAAATAATGCTATCATTGGTTTTATCCTGCAAGTTAACGTATATGCCAAATCATTTGTTTGATATAAAAGTATCATACAAACATGGCCAAAATCAAATCGACTGAATCGAAAATGTCGTTATTATAAATGAATAAGCTGAAAATGTTAGCAAAAGACAAACATCGTTTGGAAATTTTCACCTGATTAGTTTTGAATATCTTATGGCATCTGTTTACTTAGAATGAAAAACTTCCTTTTCATATCAAATAAGAAATGAATCGAATTTAACTCATCAGAGAGAAAAATTACAAGCGATAACAAGAGAAGGAAGTGGGAAAAAGAAGAGAATAACGGAAATAAAGAGTGAAGACGAAGAGAATTAAAATGAAAGAGCTGAATAATGATCATTGTTATCAGTTAATTTAATTAACCACAAAGATATATGAAATTCAAAATATTCGTTTGCACTCTCAACATTTTTATAATAGATAAGAAGAACTGGGAGAAGTTAAAAGTCTTTATTTGTCGCCATTACGAACGATTACATTAACTTTTTCACCAGTCAATCAATCATTTACCGAACTTGGCCTATCAATTCAATCAATTTTGACCATTAAGCAAAATTGTCTAAATTATATAATATCTTCATTTTATGACTGATCAATAATTAATTTTCACCAAAATTATATTAAAATGAAGAGAGAGAATTTTTGCTATTTTAAATAAGCTGTAGCAAAACAAGCTGTAGTAAAGAATTTTAAAAGTGATAATAAGATATCTACAAAAATAGCCAACCAATTTCAAATGGTCAAGTATAATAACCATTGAAATTGATTTAAGTGAAGGAAGAGACGAATAGTTCCTGTGAAAATGGAACAATTGACAAGAATAGTTAAAATCTAGGCCGGTAAACCGATACTTTGTTATTTCAACTTGTTAAAAAGCGGTATGAATAATATGACCAAATCCGCCGATTATAACATCCGGTTTACATTAAATGTAATTAGCATTCATCCGATGCTATTTTTCTTTTAATAACGCTGGGAATTCCTCATCATATTCGAAATTCAAAGTATAAAATACATACATTAACCGGAATATTATTTCAACCCGTATAATGAATAATAATATCATTATAATTAATGAGTAGGATGAATATTATTAATAATAATGAAATGATGTAAGATTTCTTTGGTACAAATATCAGACTACAGCAATTTCGCTAATTTTCTGATCGCTGTGTGATGAATAAATGATAAACGTATCTTTCTAAATATATCTTAAATGATAAATATATCTTAAGTGATAAATATAAATATATAAATGATAAATAATTTACTTTCTGTGATTATTCGTTGAAAATTAATTATTTTAATTTGAAAATCTTTTAGAAAAATTATTTTTATCATTTATCATTCTTCGTTTCACTCGTTTTTCATTTCTACATTAATTCAATAAGAAAAAAAAATTAAATATATGTTTAATGATAGATATTGAAATGAAAATTTTTTCACATAACTTTTCATTTCAATGATTCCTAAGAATTCTTCACATTTCATTCTGTCAATTCATTCTTCTATAATTCTAGATATTTCTATAATCACTTTGATTTTCTTGCTTTCGCTTTTTTGTTCAACCATTCATCGACATTCCCCCGCTCTCCGTTCCCCGCTTTTTCCCATCTCCCCGTCATCTACCATCATATGTGCAGCAAAACTGTATTTCGAAAACCTTGTAGTGATATTCTTAATGTGATAGAAACTTCAAAAAAAAGAAAAATCAATTGAACTTTATTTGTTAAGAGTGCTATTAATAATAATTTAATTTGTTTGACCTAATTTAGATATATCACAAATTTTCAAATCATTTAATATTCCATTTTAAAATTTTCCCTTTCGACTATGTCATTTTTTTCTTTTTTTGAAAATATATTTATTTTCTTGAGGGATTAACTATGATTGTAAGAGACAAACTCGACAATAGCTCAAACTAACTATGGAAGACGCAGCTTAACAAGACTTTTATAAATTTTATAAATTCAATTCAAATTACTCATATGATTCATTCAGTGGTCGGAAAATATGTATGATTGATGCTAATATATCATTGATTAGCAGAAATAAAAATGAAGGAAATGGTCGGTCGACATGAATTTCTAATTTCTAATATCCAATTTTTCAGTTTAATAGTATCCCAATTTCGTTCGTTTCCTTTCTCAAAAATTCCCAAAAAATCTTTGCGTTTCCTATCAGCAGTGTTCCATCCCACTAATAATTCTGGGTAAAATTTTCAAAATTCCTGCCATTTGATAATATATTACTGATAATTTGATATTATTTGATGATATTAATAAGATTGCAAGAATACGAAATATAATTACGTTCAAAGGAATAAATAGTTTGCTTAGCATTCTGATTACTTCATGAAAAAAAATTTTCTGAACGCATTTGTAAAAAATAAAATTATTCACATAATGAAATTTTCAATAGCTTCTGATTAAACTGAAAGTTCTCTGGATTAATGTTTTTCATACTCAAATGGATTATTAACTTTTTCCTAACCATTGAACAAATGACACTGATATCCATAGAGCTGATGAGCATTTTTGCACGAAATTTACTTTACAATCTAAAATATCTTAATCCTATGAAATTTAGATTCCTTTTAATGAAATCCTAAATTGCACAATTAAGTTGCTGAATTTTTAAAAAAGTTCCTGCTAAAAGATCCGTAAATATTAAAACGATCCACGATAAAGATAAGCTAAGCCTAATAGTGCAATACGAACTGTAATCTCGCACAATCAATCTGCGACGACTCCTTGTTCCTTTCGAATTATATAATTTTTTACAATATCACATACCTGATTGCATAAATCAGCTAGTTGTTGAGATTTCAAAGTTAATGAAGCATATCATATCACATCATTAATATCTTATTCACAGCTTGTAAAAAAAGAGAAAGTACAATAACCAATTATAGTACACTTCAGCACACTCCAAAACTTAATCAACCGAACAATTAAAAAAGTTGTATCCCTGAACTGCAATACTAGATATTATTTCGAACTGAACTTCAAGTCTAATTTTCTCTCATTATGATTTTCTCCTATTTCCATAATGTATATCATCACTGATTGATGTATGCACTAACTTTATCAGACATAAAAAACAAACAAACAGACAACCATTTTTTTGCGGGGAGCGCAATGTAATGAATCAGATCAGATTTTGCTTAATCAATGTATGTTGTATGGAAGTTTTTAAAAAATTGTAAAAAGTCAGTAATAATTAATAACAGAAGAATCAGTAATAATTCAATAACAGAAGAAAGTGAAAATTAGTTTGCAAAAAACTGGAAAAGAGAAAATAAATCCGTACAACACAAGTAAAATTAAGAAAGGCGAAACAATGACGAAAAAATTATCCATGAATTCCATATGTTCTCCATTAAAGTAAAATAATGTAAGAACGCGAAGTCCAAATCTGTTAAATGCGAGATTTTCCAAAAATCTGAACTGTCTAATAAATCAGACAAAATAAATAGGATGCAAAAATGTCGAAACAAACTTAATAAAAAATATGTCAAAGAAGCGTGGCATGTAAATAACTGGAAATGAACTAATAAATGTAGATTGTCTATATATCTAAGTTGGATTAATAGAAAACCTAACTCTTCAGTAAAATACGCATTTTCTTGTAGTTATACACAATGCTTTGATCAGTTGCTAAGATAACACGCAAGAAATGAAAATATTAAAAGCACTTTTAACAAGAACGGAAGAACAAAAACAAAGACAAGACATCAGGAAGATGAACCGCAATCAAAGTCATACTAATAATATATAGACAAGGCGATAACATCATTTTTTGATATTATTTTTTGTCATGAATTAACGCTTTCGCGCCATAAAATATCCAGCAAAATGCTTCCGTAAAAACAAGTTCAGTTCTAGGAAGAAAATATAAAAAGATTCCCAATTATCCAGTAAAGTGTAATAATGAATTCTTATAGAAATGGGAGTGAAAAGAATCCTTTTCCTTTCGCTATAAAAAACTGATCTTTTCAGATTCCTTTAAAGAAAGCTTTAACGGCCACCAAAATTAAATCAAAAAGAACGGAGCATTTTTCCCAATAGAAAATGACTGAATAATTATCCATTGAAAACAATACTATCATGATTTGCAGGATATTAATGGACTATACAAAGTCAGTGATCCTACAAAAGTAGAAAAAGAATAAGAAATTGAATGATGCATAATACTTCCATGCAGCTTCAAGCCTACACTATATATTTCGTCAACAATACACATGAATTATCAAAGTTGAAACTCCATATATTAAGAAATCAATTTTCAGATTTCAACAATTATAAGTGACTAAAATTCACATGAACAGTAAGAGAATTTCCACAGTGAAATCCTTCTAGACATTAAAATGGCTATGAAAGATTGATACTAGCACTCTAGCCAGTAAAAGCAGTAACAATATTGCACAGATTGCCAAAATTCAACAAATACAGATGAAGTAAGCAACTTTCTAAGTTATCCCTAAATGATAACAAATTCTGGTCACTCAAAATTGAGATAGAATTTTATATTTTTCTGATTTTCGACATTTATTCTATTTTCCATTATTAACAAACAATACTTTGAATGTTCATAATTTTGGACGACTAAATTCAAAAAAAAAAAAAATTCGAATTTCCTGCACCTCAAATGAATGAGATGAAATAACCCTCACCAAAAAAAATATATTTGAATTTCCCGATACACTGAGAAAAGAACAAAAAATGAATTAATTAATTTTACTTATCCTGAAAGATATAAAGTCGATTGGTTGCTGCTAATGCAATGATATTTTGTTCAGGATGCCAAGCAGTATGTAGGATTTTTTTAGTAAAATCAAGACTATCCGCGCTCACATCTTCGTCTGCTTGTGTCTCTGTTGTTCCAGTAAGGACACGCTTCTTGTTCACACGAGCACCTGACGTTAGCACTCGACGAGTTGGTAAACGTGTGTGGGATTTTTCGATATGAGCCTAAAATTTATGCAAATAATAAGATATTATAAAGGAGCGGAAAAACTCTTTCACAGATCTCAGCCAGAAAAAACTGCGATTGTCACAATTTACCTCGTAAGTTTTGGCAACATTTGCTTCATCACCTCTTTTGAATGACCGAAAGAAATTGTTATACGATCCAGTTAAGATGTGGCTGAAAATCAATAATAACGTAAATAAATTGAATATCCTCAAAAATTAAGTAGCAAGAGAAAAATAAACTAATCTGAAATGAGTTATTAATGACCCGAATAACCAATTATGTAAAAATTGATTAGCACTAAAAATTTTTTTTGCAAATGTTTATACTTTTCAATTTGGTTTGAAAAAATGGAGAAAACTTAATCCTCTCGGTAACACTTCACATTAAAAACTCACAGTCAATTCTCAGTATTTAAGCAACATAACCAGTCTTACACCTTTAATCAGCATCCACAAATTTCGTGATCCAACGGTAGATATTATAAAATATTCTTTACTCATGTTTTACAAATATTAATTATTAAAATCAAATTGTTCCATTACTCCCTGTATCGATGAAAATTTAGAAATACTTGAAAGACTTTAAAACCATAAATATTTATCATCTTTATTAGTTTATTAAGAATTTTTCATTCGCAATTAAGAAGCTATTTTTATTTTTTGTTTGGCATGTTTTTTTGATCTTTTTTTTTTTGGTTCGCTTTCTGCTGTACAGTGAATGGATTTTTGTTTTGGTTTTAATGACTTTTTCTGTGTTGTTTTTAAACTAACGTTTTTCATATCACTGAATGTTCCGAAGTTGGAAACGCTCAGTATTTACGATACAAATGATCATATTCCTTAATGGACATAGAAGTGACGACGCAAATATTGAATAAATAACGCGTACAAACTTACTTGTCATCTCCGCTCCAATCAACTTCGAATTTATCGAAAATAGAATCATTTTCATATAGTGTGCATAATTTTGAACGCAAGTAATCATGAACAGGATAAGTTTCTACCGGTCCTGACTCCATATTTATATCCCAGACCTATGAAGAGAAGTTTTATATGATTAGCAAAAGTTGAGGATGAAAACTTTAATTAACGGACGTAGTTATGAGAAAGATAAAATGCCCACTTTAGCAGTTAAATAATCTCTCGTGAGCAAATATCTCCCGTTGTGAGAAAATTTCACATCAGACACAGAAGCGATGATTTCTGAGAAGAACGAGCGACTTGCTGGATCTTCCGATTCTTCAAATACTGCAAACATTGTACTGTGATTATTTTAACAGTAAAAAAAACCCGAAATTTAGCACGACGATCAAGCATCACCATCAAATTTTTTTATAAATTTGTCATCTTGAAAAATTTAGTCGGAGTTGATTGAAATGGTATAAGGTTAATAAGGTTTCTTAGAACACGCATATGAAGGGAAGAAAAAAGAAATTTAATTCTTACATTTAGCATGAATATCGCAAAGTGCACGATCACGCATGTCGCACAAGCGAATCGACCCTTTGGAAGAACTATATACGAACCAGTGGCACTGAGTTGGATGAAATTCAGCGGCAGTAATCACCTCTGTTAACTCTTCCATGTTCACTGGCTTAATATCCACTATATCTAAAATGATCATTTATCATCACCAAAATTGTTGTAAGAACATTTTATTCTATTTTTTGCTATGTCATATATTTATATAAATGTGTAGAAAACTTCCGCAATGAAACTAACTGAAGCTCTCATTGGTAATTTCAAGATGCCATATATTAATTCGCAAATCATCAGCTGATAAAAATATTTCCTGAAAAGAATAAATGATTAAAAATGAATGTATCGGGAAGCGACTAAAAAGCAAGAAATAATGAATGAAGAGAAAAATACACACATATATACCTGATCAGAGTTAACACTGATAGAATTGACGTGATAAGTATGAGCATTACCATAAACCCGTCGAGGAGATGCTTCAACTATCAATTCCATTGGTACTAATCTAGGAAGCTTCAACTGCCCGCTAAAGCCTGTAAATTATTTTATGACAGAATCTCTCTTATAGTAGTGAAAGGGAAAATAGCAACACTAAATGTTCCTACAATTCCGATTAAATGGTAACTTATAGATATGATAACCACACTATTCACTTGAAATGTTGGTAGAATAATCGCGTGATAAACTTTTTAGGCATTAATAAATTAATAAAGTATATGATAAAATAAAAATGGAGCTGAATTTTTACTCGAGTACAAAGTGTCAGTTTATCCGCTATACATTCTAAAAAAACTCAAACTCCTTTGTTTATTAATCGGTATACTCACTTCGTTTACCTGCAGTTGTGCCATCAGCATTTCTTGCTAAATTCCAACCACCATCAGCAACTTTCTTTTCTCTTTCAGAAATTTTCCATAACTTGATTGTTTTATCTGCAAAATATCTAAGTGTTACTAGAACGTGGAAGAAATAAAAATATTAGAACCAAATTTCCAGTCAAGCTTACATATTTATCCAATAAACTTTCATCATACCATTGGTAGACAGAATAAAGTTAGCAGCATTTTTCCTCTTAAGCCATTTAATTTGATTGATCTTCTCCTCTATTTCGAGAGATTTCAAATAATCAAATTCCGGCTCATGAGATTGAAAAGTCGAATAGACGTTGTAGTCGGTTGAACGTTGACCGTTTATAAACTTTCCCTATAAAAAAATATAAATATAATAAAATTCAGCTCTCCAGTCATCTATTACATTCACATCAACAAGAATCCCGAGCTACTGAGATAATTACAAATAAGACTACAAAAGCGATCCAGCCAGCAGCAGCACTATTCGTCAAGGATGTAATGGAATATATTACTCATGAATTCCCATTAATGAATTTGATGGAGATCGCAATAGTTGAACCATCCTTCTCAACGAATAAATATGAAATTTTAGAATATAGAAACAGTAGAAACAAACTGAAATCGGTGAGAGCTTACACTTTGGTCACGTTGAAATATCACAACCCGTCCTCCTTTATCACCCGTTGCTAGGAATTCACCATCGTGGGAAAATTCAACACAGGATATAATATCCGCTAAAATTAACTGATTACTTAAAAAAAACTGTTAAGATGTACCACAGCAAACAAAAACAGTACGATAACTAAAACGATATAATCACTTTTTGCAATACCTTCAGAGAAAAGAATTAAAAAATTCTATTTCAAAATCACAAAACAAAAAAAATCGAAAGCACAAAATAAAAGCAAGATAAATAAATAAAAAGCATCACAAGAAAGAAAAAAGCGACAGATGAAAACGGATGTTCAAGCATAAATTCGACTTCACGACATCATATGTTCCCAAGACGATATATTGGAAACGATGTCATGAAAAGTCGATCACACGCTATAAGATCTCACCGTCGCTTGTAATACCTCCATCAGGCTCGATATTTCCTTTCACTTGAGAAAAATGCCAGTGAATTCCATTTTCCGTAGAGCCATCATTTTCTGTAACATCCATCGATGTACATGCCTGATGGTCGTCCACATCCATGTTTCCTCTTAGAGTCTTTTTGTCAACGATCTAGAAATGAATTTAGCAAAAATCTGTTTAGCGGAATAAGTCTTTTTTTTCGATTGGTTTGTCTTTGTAATCGGTTAAAGACAAAAAAATTAGTCCCTTCTTTATTTCTATATTATAATAAACTGGAGATATTATATACATTATATCTCCAGTATGTTATGATATAAAACGACACATTAGCATTCTACATAAAATAGGTACCTACCCCAATAATTAGCTAACATTGTCCGTAGTAAAGTCACTTCACCTATAAAACCGAAAAATAGTACTGCTTACCAAAAAGACGAGAGGAAAAAAAGAAAGATGGAAAAAACGAAAGTGAGAAGCTCGACAAATCTTTCAAAAAAATTATTTTTTAAGTCACAAAAGATATACACTGCTCGCATAAATACATTTTATAAGCCGAATCAAGCTACTCAAAAACGAATATTGTGAAAGGAAAGGTCAGATCATATTGATAGAAAGGTCACGTTTGAACATGACCTTCATAAACTCATTACATATCTCAATTTTATAATAAAATTTCTTCATTCATTTCAAAAAATTCCTACAAATCTCACGAAAGGATACGCAACAGCTGGCTATCCCGAGAAATTAAAACCCAAAAACATTTTCGAAAATTTATAATTACAACTGTAAAACGACCGCCCCCTCCTACGATCAACGACTGATTGCGACCAAACCATAAAGTTCATCACTTTTATTTAAACACGTTACCCTGCAATGCAACACTTCACATCTCAACTAATTTGGTCATCGTACTTTGTTTTTCGTTTTTCCTTGGCTGATCTCAGCTGTTCATTAGTTCACATCTAGCCGATGCAGACGAGTAAGCTGTCCTAATTTGCAGCTAAATTTCATCTTTCTGTATGAGAAGTGAACTGCAGACTCTAATTTAATTCACCCATTAAAAATGATATCATTACGTCATTTATCAAAGCGCAAATTGGGAACATTTGTAATGAGTGCAGGAGGAGAGGTAGTTCTAAAATTTTTGGAGAAAATTATTTCATAGAGCTGATATATACTGGGACATTCGCGCTATCTTCTTCTTCCGCATCTTTTTTTTTCCATACTTAAATTTACCAAACTTTAAAGTATCCAGTCGCACTATATCAAAACAAAAGTGTCTTTCAGAAAATCTTGCAATCAAAAATCATATCAGTAAGTCATATGAGTAAATCTTTTTCAATAAAAATCTGTAATTTTGACCAATCTAACATAATCATTTGACATCAGTAGAAAATAGAGGAAAAAGTATCTATATTATCATCTATTTCAGGATATCCGGTTGAGTAAATATACTGCGACATATATATGATAAGATTTAACAAAAAAGTTGAAAAAATTTTACTGAAATTTAATACAATATCTTGCCTGGGAGTGTACATGAAATACTAACTCTATTGATTCGCCTGAGAATTGCCGGTCCTATCTTCATTCACATTCGTTCGATGATCAATTTCACTTCCACTTAATTTGAGTTAAAATTCTTGACCTGCAAATTCTCATCAACCGTTACAACGATCAATCGAAAAAAGAACGACCCTTTCAGATATATTTCATCTAACTCCTTACATACACCGAGCCATCAGTCTTCTAACTTCCAATCATAATATGGTTAGAAAAAAGAAAGAAATGGCCTATGTATCCTCACCTGGCTCTTTACTGATAATTTTATCCGATCTACATAAGTTTACTTCAATGGCTAATTAACGCGGAACTAAAAGGCTGATCGTCCTATTTATGTCTTTATCACTGTGTTCAAACCAGATTAATTACTTTTCTCTTTTTTCAAGAATTCATTCTAATGAGAACACAAATTCTTACTTGAGTTAAATATGAATTTCGAAAATGAAGAGGAAGGAAAGGTGGTAGATGAAGGAAGTGAGTGTCAAGAGAGGGAAAGTAAAAAGTGTTGCAAATATGTATCGATCGTGATGACCAGTGGGATGACCAGTAAGCTTGTGAGACTGGAGAATATGGCGTATTCTTTCATTCCTTCCATTTTTATGCCATAATCTCTTCCCCCTTCATACTAATAAATCATATCATGACATGCCCCATTGACTCATTGACTTGAAAGAAGTTTGTTAATTGTGATTTTATCAGTTAAACTTATGCTAAGCTTCCCGTGTTTGTAGAAAATTTTAATATTATAATATAAATTTTAAACAAACTGTAATAGCTATGTAATATTCTAAAGGATTTAATTTTTATATTAACAGTAATATTTTATGGCTTTCGAAATAACTTGAATAATTCAGATTTTCTTTCTTTTTGGAATTTTAATGAGAAATCAAATTGTTGATGGAATTTCTTTAAGCCTGATTCTTTGCTTAAATATGATTAGTAGAATTGTTTTATTTCCTATTAAAGCAACTGAGACAGCAACAGAAATCTATTGGTGGTCGTTCCAACACAAAAAACAAAATATGAAATTTTTTTGAATTTTATAATTAATGGATTTTTTTTATTATGCCGCAAGATGTTCTGTCACTCGGAACCTCGTTACTTCGAGGTGTTAAACGCATTGTTTAAGTGAATGATAATTAATGATATTAGCATCGTTTAATTTGATGTAATTTAATGCTAGAGTTTTATTTTTTATTTCCTATAGTTGTGAAAAATTATTGAGCAATGAATTGAATATTTAAAACAGAAGCAAGAGAATCAAATTGCTTAGTAAGATTAAATTTAAAAAGTTTAACTTCAGTCATGAATTCAATCTTTAATTGAACGATCTTCAGTGCATTCTTTTGGTTTTGTAATCATTCCCTCCGAATAATTGAAAATAAACAAACAAATTCAGCAGTGATATTGTTTACTGATATTGAAAACGCCGATTCAATGAACGCAAGGTGATTTTAAGCTTGATTTCATCACCTGAAACATAAACAATATTTTTCGAAGAAAACCTTTAGTTCAGTAATTATGAAAATAACTCAAAAAAAGTGACATAGTAATATCCATCAAATGAAAATAGCGGGAAAACTTAGCATATAATTAGAATCGATGAAATCTTGCAAAACTTTCTCTGAAAACTTTGCTTAGCAAAAGCAGAAAAGACACTTGTTCTAGATATCGATATGAAATTTGAAATTTGTCAGAAAAAATAACGAACAAATTTCCTTCCTATCATTCAGCTGTTTAATCTTCTATAATTTCGGGAAAATTTCCTTTTCAGAATCATGAAAACATTTTCGACATGGCATTTTCAGAAAATTTTATTTGAAATGAAATCAAATTGTAAGTTTATTTGAACATAAATTCTTGCAAAGTAAGTATCAAATCTAAAATCTGAAAAGTTTGAGCTAGAAATTGCATGTTAAAAGGACAATATGAATACCTCAGACCAATTCTCTTCAGCTAAATCAATAGCGATTTATAATGTTCAAATCATGAGATTGACCTTTGCTCTTACATAACATACAAGTAGTATCAGACGCAGACAAACAATTGTTGATGCAGAACAGTTCCATGAGTCAAACAAAGGTTATGGGTTAGCTAGTAAAAATCGATTTCAATGTTTCAGTTTTCTTCACATTGCTTTTTCTACATTGGCTATTCAACTGATTGATAATGACAAATTTGAATTTCAAAAATCATTAAGATTCAGTATTTTAATAAATAATAATCAACATTAAATCATTAGACTGTACAAATAAGCATCGTGGTTTTTATCATTACCTGCATATGTTAATTAAGTATGATGAGATAACCGTTGTGGTTAACGTTTTAGTTACTGATTAATGGCTTCATTAAATACAGTATGCAAAAACCATCTTTGTAATGTGATTAAATAATTTCGTTTCCTCCATGGATTATTATAATTCTTTTCATATTTAAGTTGTATTATAACTTAATGGCATTTCTATGTAATGATAAATAGACGAAAAATGAAATATATATATAAGCGAAGCAGAATTGGTCTATTTGATTTCATTTTAGATTAGTGTTTTCGAGATTTGAACTCTAAAAATTATCTGGAAAGTTTATTTGAAGTTATCAAGAAATAAGTACTTTTATTTCTCGATAACCTACAAGATAAACTGTATATGAAGTAGTTTTTTGCTTTATTTTCTTGAGCGATAAAACTCTAGTTTGTTAGACAAATTATGCTTATTTTATTGAAGTTTGTATCAGTTCAAATTTCCATCAAGGAATAACAAATCTATAAGCTTATTTTCATATGAATCATTAGCATTGATTTTTATGATAAGCTATATAACTAAATTAAATTTCAATAAAAAAAAAGTTTACCAATCAAAATATTTTGTATTTTAATAGATCACATTTGAAAAACGTATCTAATGATAATAATTGTCGAAGTGGAAGAAATATTAACAAATTTACTTTCTTATCCATCAATTCAAAAAGATTTTATGAGATTAAAAAGAGTGCTATAAATGCACTATTGGCAGTTTTTGAATAAAATTTAAATTTATTTCTATGGTTTTACATTCCACAACCAATATATTTGCCCAGAAATATTCCATTTGTCAATCTAGATTACTTTAGGTAAACTTACATCAATTTAAGTAAAGCTATAAATATTATATCTCAGAAATTAAAAAAATGATCACGTGATATTCAGGCGGTTCCGATGAAAATGAAATTCGAATTCCACGGTATTATCTTGTCAATTAATATTTTTGCCCGAGTTATATTCATTAATTAAGCTGATTTTTGTGATTTTTTTGTAAAATACTTCCAACTGAAACTAATTTAACATTGTTTCAATAGTGCGGTAATTAGGTTTATTATTATCATTTGTATGTTTTGTAAAGTTTTGTTTCCTGTTTGCATGATTAATTGCTGAGATTACATTGAACTGGAAATAGAAATGAATTCTTCTGGATCAGTGAGTGAGAGATTAAAAGAGATGATTGCACCCTTGCATTCCGGAACATCTTCCATAAAGAAATTCCAAACAAGACAATAACTCATCATTAGTAAGGCATACTGCATAGATGAATTGTATCCTAAACAATCCAATTGCACTTCGAGAAGTCCAAGAATTCAGGAAAAGACGACTGAAATTTCCATAAACTGTCTCCCATAAATAAAAATAAGTTCGAGTTTCCTCTCTCATTTCCGCAAATTCAAACAGTTTCAATTTGGCTAATATACCGTTTCAAAATAAAATATTGTAATTAGCATGTATTATATTTCTAGCAATGGTATATTAATGATCATAAATTAACTATCTCAAATCAAATTTTATCAAAATTGCAAGTAAACAAACTTCCTTTTAAAAGTAATCATACATCCCTACCACTAATAAATTGAATGAATTAATCATTAATTAGAGACTTTGTCCACTTCGTCATATTCACTGAGCGCTTTTTCAACAAGGAATTCACGAGATGAGGAAATTTGCATATATTGCTTTTGGGAGAGTGATGAGCTCATCTAAGTATGCTTCACTTCACTTTGGAACATTTGTTCATCTATAAGCAGCAACCTACCAATAGATCGAACTAATTAACAAGCGGAAATGGAATGATGAGAAAGTGTAGCTTTTGTTGAGCTTCAATGCTAACAACTTCTTCTGAGGGATGACGATGAAATTCCCAAGACGTGTCATCAATCAGACACGCTAAGTTGTTACTTCAAACAGGTATTTCACTTACTTATTATTCCAGTTCGTTAATTATCATCATATCCATCCATAAATGTGTAGTAGAAGAATATCTTTGATATAATCTTGAATTAATTATCCAAAAGAGGCTAGTTAACATCACTTAATCCATTTACTTGGCTAATTTCGATTAATAACAATCAAGTGATAACATCAAATTCCCTGAAATTACTTCAACTTACAAACTGCATATATTTATTTGGAAAGAATATTGTCTTACTTACAATTCTCTTTGTAAATATCTTAAAAGAATTGTTCAGTTTAAGATAAAAAATTCATCAAACATCAAACAAGTATTAAACAAAAATTTTGATTAAAAAAGAGAAATAAAGTTGAAAGTTCATTACTTTCAATAAAAATTAATTTTCCATAATTTAAAAAATACTGTAAAATTCTTCATAGGTTATTGGCTATTTCATTTGTTCACAGCAAGAATGAAAATCGAATATTACAATAATCGATTACTCATATCTCATTTATTGCATGCATTTTGCTGCTTATTACTTTTCATTTTATTTTAAACTTATATTTTCCAATTGATTAATTATTGAAATGAATAGTAAAGTTTCATTTACTTTCCATCTTTTCCTTATCATTTCTTGTCGCAAACTTTTCGCATTTTCAAATTGGGAGATTTTAGTTGCATCACTACTCATGCTCTCATCACTACTTTCTACTTCATTTCCATTTCTACCGCAATACGATAACTATAACTATTCATTATCATTTTAATTATTGTATAATGCCTAATAAATTTAACTCAAAAAATGCAACTTACAAATACCATCTTCTGAACTTAACCATACCTGCTAAGCTTAGACATTAACTTTAGTTTTTTCCTACCTATTTCTTAGGTGTCCATTTTCCTATCGTAATAGTCAGAAATATTGTTTTAAAAAAAGCGAAAGCAAAATGTATAATTTCCATACTGATAACTCAATCAAATTTTAAAATAAAGGGCTTTTTGAAGAAATTGAAAAAAATATTAAAGTCTAGCAGTAATAAAAGAATACTGATAAACCATCAACAAAGCTGTAAAAGTAAAAGTAACCCAAAGAGATAAAGTATTCTAAACTAGGAGAAGCCATCTTTTCAAAATTATAAAGCTCTAAATGAAAATATAATTTATAAAGTTTAATATTGTTCCCATTCTCAGAGCAGTAAAAGTTAATTGTTAGAAAGTCTTTAGTAAAAACTGATCTTATCAGAATTTTGCAATAATTAGTTCTAGGAAGAAATTAGTCTTATTTCTTGGATTTATAAAGATTTTGTTCATTTGATAATAACATAAGAAAGAAATAAAACTGAAACAATTATTAACAACAAAAATGAATATCTAAAAATGGAAGAAAATGGAATGAAGAAACTGAGAATGATTCAAAAGGCGATAACAGCGAATTTTCAAGACAACTTAAAATTTGAAAACAAAAAAAGAAAAAAAAGCAATTTTGAAGAGAACTGATTAAGTCTCACAACTGGTAGTGATCGATTTCGAAAAAAATTCAAGAATGTTTTGATTAGAAGAAAAATGCTGACTGGTTCTCATGAAGGAACTTTTTTCAAATGCTTATCTTTACTAAATTAATGAAAGCTTATTCAGGTAAAGGTAGCAAAATGCAAATTAATATAATTCAATTTCGATTATGGAAAAAATTCTTTCTTTTGTGCTTATTAATTCACACAATAATTTATCAAGATGTTATCATTTTATCAACTTGCAAATATTGCAGTCTTTTTGGCTTGAAAATTTGGCCAGTTTGAAGTATTTCTGATGCCAGGCATATTTTTAGCAGTGATGAAATTTCAGATCAATAATTACCATGTAACAGATAGAAAGATAATTTTAAAAGAAAGTATGAAATTGGAATGGAATGGAATGAGATGATGCATAGAGTGAAATATGATTTTGAATGGGAATACCTGAAGATCTTAGGTCAAACTGATATGAGGAGAATAGGTGATGATTGAAACGAAGGAAGAGTGATAATTTGAAGAAATGTTTAATCCGTTTTACAGTAACTTCCATTAAATCAGATGAATCGAGTGATTGAACAGTCTCATCTTACTGTCAGATTATCGATACCACTCATCCTTTTTACGCCAATTAACCTATCAAATGCTATTATACACTATCAGTTGTTATTTCTCGCGAATTTTACAGCTTTACAGTTTCTGTTAATTTCGTATTTGTGAAATAAGACACCAATCAATGTATGGTTTGGATAGAAGGATTAAAAGTTTTTTAATTTTAATATTATTTATTTACTTATAACAATTGTTTGGATGCAATCATTTGAGTTCTTTTTTTGCTTCCATCACAAAATAGTTCTTGTAATTCACTTTTTTTTTCGAATTATTTCAAATCGAAATTTTAAAATTTGATCACTACAATGCAATTTAGCAATTATTATTATAAATTATAAAAAACACATTCATTGCAGCGATAATTTCTAGCATAAATTAGGTTTTGGTGTATTAGTTTTACCAAAACCTGAATCTAAGATGAATGTGTGAAGAGCAAAAGGACAGAAAGGAATTGTGTCAGATCGACGATATTTTTTAATAATGAAACTTCAGTGGGATTAGCAATTGTGAGAGTTAGCAATAATCCTGAATCTGACAAATCCGGATACTGTAAAGTAAACTTCTCCGGCACAGAAATAAAACCATTGCTTACTTTTCTTTTTTCTTTTCACATAGGATAAAATACCCATTTGACAGAATATACGTTAAAATTATTCATTATTCAACTTTGTGATACGAAAAGCTTGTTTAGAATTAAGCAATTTTGTTTTTCTGCTCACTTACAGAATCAACTAATTAATTATGCGAAACAAAAGTTCATTTCTCAGTTTCACTAGCAGTAACTATCTTTCGTTAATCCTTTAAAAATGAGAAAAAAGACCTTCCCGTAATTGTTCTAATATTTACGCTCATTTCGTTTTGCCCTAAAAAAATTTGAATGAATGATTTCCCGTAAGTTTCAGTCATTTTCATCTAATGAGAATCCTAGCCTGTTTGTAATTCAATTTGCAAAAAAAAAACAATTAATTTTTAGAATATTTGAAGCATGAGCATCAAATCATCTCGTTATGCAATTTTCAAATTTACCTTTTGCCTTGAATTGTCTAATTTTAGTTTAAAATTGTAAATTAACGGCTATTTCTTTCGGGATGCTAAAATGAAGTTGATGTGAAGCGCTAGTACTTTGATGTGCATTTTTCTGTCCTCAAGCATTTTCCTCGGGTGTTTTTTGTTCAGAGGAAGTGTTTGGCAGACCCCCCACTGTTCACCTCGGGAGTAGAAGGGACAAGATGCTCTCACCTTTCCTCTTTCTCATTCCTTTTCTATTATTTGTTACAGGTGGATACTTATCTTTTCCAATAATTTATTCGACAAATATTACAGATGGCAAAGCTTCCAAAGCTTTCAGTCTAATAAATGGCGCAATTGTCTATATTCAAAAATGATAATTACTTTCTCTTAAGTATTGTAATTTTGACAGTAATAGTTTATTCGTAGATTAAGTACCTTCTCGAGCATAATTAATGTTTTAATTTGATGCATTAATTAAAAAACATTTAATTCAGTTTTATTTCAATTCAAATTTCATTTGAGATATGCTGGAAATCTTAACAATCAAAAGTTTCTAATAATAAATTAAATTTTTAATTTGCCAAGTTTTTTTCATATTTTTTCTTTATTATTTTGAAAATATCGTACTTCATTCACCCGAATTACTGTATTATTGAAAATCGGTTAAATCAACTGATAGCCGATTTATGAATTCCGGAATAATCTCTTGATGTTTGCCTGATAGAAGGAAGTGTTCACATACCACATATTAATGTTTGAAACAACAAAAAAGAATGAACTTTTGTGAGAGAAAGAGAAAATTCGATTTATTATTATTCTTTTTCTATGATATTTAACTTTAAATGCAATGATTAATGCGAAATTTTTAAGAAATTTTGAAAAATGGAAAAAATTCAATTTCATTTGGATTAAAGAAATGAATCATTTTGTGACATTTGTATTTTATTTTGAAAAAATTCAAAATAAAATTTTCATTTTATAGAAATTTTATTTAGGAAACATCAAATGTTTTGTGTACAATTAGAATTATATTAAGTACAATATTAAGTTGTAAATTTTCTGTGAAAGAGAGAAGATATAAATTTGTAGAAACTTTCCAAATGTTCGTATTTTCCTTCACATAGAATGTGGAAGAACAATATGTATGCCGGATCCAGAATACTGGAAAATATGAATATGACGTAAGGGCATCATCCACTTATAAAATGTTGATTACTTTTATTCTCCTAAAAGCACTTTTCATTTCTAAGTGCGCAATTCATAATGTACTAATCATATTGCAGAAATACCGCTAAGCGCTAAAGTGGATTAATTGAAAAGCTTTGTGAAGATTTGATTGGAATAGAATTGTAATTTTTATGGTTTGAGAAAAGAAGGAAAATCGAATCAAAAAATGAATTTATATAATTTTTTTTTCTAGAAAATTATTTGAAGAAATTTTTCAATCGATCGGAACGCTTCCTTTTATGGAGAAAACGAACTTCCGAATATTCTCCAGTCATTTTGAAATTAAGGTAAATAAAAAAATCAAACTAAATTGAGAAAACAATTAAATTTTATGTTTATGTCTTATTTCAAATCTCTCTGCCTTTCTCTCTCGCTCTTTTTCTCTCTCTCTCTTTCTTCACTCCATCCCTCTTATTTATATAAAACACAGTAATACTACTGGATGGGGAGAGAAAGTGCTAATTAGTTTGATGAAAAGGATGAAACTAATTAGTGCCACTGTTAAGGAGTGCTTCTTTCCTTACTTGATATCCTTTTATATCAAAAAGAAACAGGTTCCCCAGTAATCCAGAAAGTGTAACCTGATTTGACTGATTGGGAAAGTTAAATATTTACTCTAGTTATTCAGGCTACTCCAGAATTTTCATGCAGCCTTTTTTTTTCGGAACATAAGTAGCCAATGATTTCATTAATGATATCACTTATCAATCTTCATTTGAAATTCCATCTCTTTCTTTAATTTTTCTGTCTGAATTTTTTTATTTGTTAAATAAATTTCATTTTAGTGTCTCAGTTGATTTGATCCTATTTTGCTCTTTTCCGGATTTCCCGCTGTTTGTAAACATTATATGCACTTATTGAAATTATTTTTCTTTTTCAATATACTTTCTCTTTGACTTTAAGTAAATGTTAAATCTGTTAACTTTTTTGATAGGCAGAATTTGATAAGATTTATGGTTTTTCTTTTTTGATTTTAAATTTCCGAATTATCAAAAAAATAGATAAAAGGAAGAGAAATGGTGCATAGATAACAGGTAAATAACAGAGATAACAGGTAAAAAAAAGGAGAATTCGTCTTGGAGAGTAATATTTGTACCGCTTATCAGAAGATATCGGGAAGATCCGTTATTATGCGATTGTACGATATTTTGTGGTTTTAGCTGAACTGCAATCATTCCTTTAACCTGTTGTCATACCTGTCTCAATTAGTTCTGCATATCTGATCGTAGACAGAATGATATCAATTTTCCCCCATCACTTGTGGAAATTGTCAACGCTCCTGTCAACCACATTACTACCCATAACGATATTCTTCAGTCGTAATCATTACCGTGAAATGTTCTCGTGATGAGACTTGACATTACGATGTTGACCTTTGATGTTAATTTAAACTTCGATCTTTTTGATAACTCTGTTCACTGATATTTTTTTATTAAAAAATATTTTTTTTATTAATAATATTTTTTTTCTCACTAATATTTTTTATTGAAAAACTATTAAAATTTTTTTTCAAATTAAATTTTTCTTTTTTTAATCATAGATTTATATCGAATTAGCTTTCAGTGTTTATGATAATGATTACAACTTTTCACCGATCGCTTGCAAAAAAGAGATTGTTGCGATCAATGAGTGATTCCATAAGAAAACAGCAGTAATAAAATTTCTACTTATAGATCTTTAGATTTCAAATTTGATTATTTTCTTTATCCAGCTTTGCTTTTAACTTCAACTTTTATTCAGCTTGCATTATAGAGAATAGTTGCAACCTTTGTGAAATTTTCATTAGTAACTTTTTAAGGTGTAAAATTTGTGATGATAATCTTCTTCATTTCCAAGGATATCATCCATTTCATTTTTGTTTATTTCTACTGAAAATTAAGACTGAAATAGTTCTGAAATTCACAAATATCTAACTGATGGCAAAATTGTGAGGTTTTATCTTAAATGTTTCCTCAATTAATTGTTATTAATTCTCAATATGAAATTTGCATAAGAATGAATTGTTCTTTGCTGAATTAAAAGGAAATGGCAAATTCTACCACCCTACTAATTATAATTATTTAAATGTATCACAACTTCTTTTCCAACCTTTGAAATACGCAATGATTTTTTACAAATGTTATTCATATTCAGGTTTTAATAAAATTTAAGATAATAAAATTTTCTTTTTTCAAATTGCAACGAAAAAGAAATATCATTGATTTATATGTTAAAACTTCGCTTTGAATAATAATCTCCTAATCAGACTAATTATAACTGAACGATCTAACCGATGAATGTTTATAGTAATTGCTGTAATTCTAGTTCAGATTATGATTCAATTTAAGCATTCAAGATTAAGCGATATTGATTTTAGTATCAGTGGATGAAGTACAAAAATAATTATTATCGTATTTTAAAGAAAAAATTGCTGTGGCAAATGTAGCTAAAAATTATGAAAGGTACTTTGATCCCTCTGGTCGATTTATTAGCAAATTAACTTGGAGATCCAAAAATTTCTCTCAGTGGATATATTAGCAATTTAGTTAATAATAGTAGCATATTGTCTTTCGGATTTTGTTCAAGTAATAATAATTTTTTAAAATAACCATCCAAAAATAAAATCGATTCTTTCATATTATTTGATAATTTATTATAACTAAGACCCTCTATGCTTTGACATTAATCAGAACTAAATATCATTTGATAATTTACTGTACTTCGTATTGAATAAGGGAAAAACGTATTTCGAAGCTAAATGATACTCATTTTACGAAAGATTCGCTGCAAAAGATGAGGTCATTTGTTGGTGGAATTAGAACGACCATTTCTCGCTGTACTTTTTGTAAATTTCAATTTTACTATTTCTATCATTTTTCCTAAAATTTTGTTTCAAACAATTCCTTCGCTATCTGTTGGAATTGGATAGAAAAAGCGAGTAATATTTGATGGCTTAATTGCTTTTAATTTAAATCAATTAAACTGTAATGCGTCACTGTGACAATATTTGATAGATTTCTTATTGTTCTTTCACTATTCATTCAACTTTTAGAGGGGAAAAACCTGTTATTCCATGCAAAATAACAATTAAAATTACCGAAAGAATAGAAAGGTTGAAGTAGAGGTAATGTTACCAACAAAATTGTCCATTACGGTGGCAATAATATCAGTTATTAAAGTAAAAACATCAATAACAATTTTGATTACTCGAGGAATGATATTGTTAATAACAGTAACAAAATCGATAGAGGAAGTAAAAGATGTGGAATGATATCGTTGGCGATACTGAGATCTCTCAGTGCTACCAGTAACAACCGAAGGAAATCTACTAGTTAGTAGAGAATTTCGGTAAAATCTTTCCGGGGCGGAGCAAATGTGCGGTAGCGGAAAGAAGTCGAACTCCGCCTTCCGCACCTCTCACCCTTTGTCATTTTCCTTGCAAAGCATCGCGACGATTCGACGATAAACACTTTATGTCTGATGAGGTGAATTTAGGGCTGTAATTTTTGTTATGGAATATGCTTAGATGAAAGCGAAAGAGAAAATAACTTGGGAATTGATGAATTCCCAGATGAACGGTAAGGACGGAAAGTGAGAAAATAACATGGAAATTAGTTGATTCCCATTAGTTTAATATAAGTTTATAATTCAACATGAATTTGCAGTTTTGAATTTTGATTATTTTTCTCGGTAAAAACATGCAAAATTCAACTTTTTTCCGAGAATAATTTAACTTGTTAGATTTAAGGTTATTATCGTTCAATAATTTTCAAGTAAAAGTATGTCTTATCAATTTTCATGATTGAATTTACAAAAAAGGTATCTGTTTCGTAGTTTAATTATAAATTTCAGATCAAACTTTGTTAAAATATATTTCTCTGACAACTGTATAATTTTAATTAAAATTATATAAATAATATAAATGTATGCAATTTTCGATAGAAAAATATTTGTTGATGTTTGACAAATAAAATATTGAGGTTCACTAACGTATCTCTATGACTTAATGAACTTACATTAGCACAATGTGCATAATTCGCAATCGGAATATTACATCGAGTCATTCTCAATTAAAAAACTACAGTTTCAGATGGAAATATCAGTAATTACAATTAAGCTACTTGCAAGACTGATCGCATTTCAATTACTTCTTCTATCATTACTACCTGTGACAGTTGTCACCGATGAACTTCTCAACGCACGATGCCAAACAATGTGCCTTCATCAGTTAGAAATGGCTAGTGGCGTAAGTTAATTATATTATAAATAAAATGCTCGTTATTCATCAAATTTATTAATAAATTAAAACTTTTTTCCCTTCCTCAATTTCCTTTTTTTCTTTAACTTTTTACTAATCCATTAAAATGCATTATTATTTTCATATTTCCTTTTATGTATGCTAATTTTCATTATGCTTTTTTCGTTTCAAATCATTTAATTTATTTTGTTATTATTAATTTAATTACATTTTATCATGACAGCCATGTTTTTTCTGCTTTTTTTCTTCCTGCTTATTACTTAATAGATCAAAATCTGTTTTATAATATAGCATAAGAGTTTATACAATTAGCTGTTCTTATTTTACCATCGATTGCAAGCATCATTAAATTTGCAAACTACTTTTTTAATTTAGTTTTTTCCTAGAAGATGATCGGTTATTGCAAGTAAAGTATATAGAAATAGATAGGAACAGGTCGAAATATCAGATAAGCATAAGAGAAGCTATCTAACCACTTAACCAAACCAATGGTACTGTTAATGGTACCTGCGGCATGCTTTGTACATTTTAACTGTGATATAGCTTCAGGATACTTTGTCCGTCAAATTCAGCTTTATTCCACTCTTTCATTTTATCCATCAAATGATGCATTAATGTTTGTGGGAATGGTTTGGCTATCATTAAAAGTTTTCTTATCAAACTTCCATAAATAATTACACAGCACTAAATTAATGAATTAATGAAGTAGTACAGTTGGTGTTTCCGTTGTCAGCTGTTTCAGTCCTAAACAAACTTTGCATTAATCTTATTGGCGCTATTATTGCAATACGATACATTTATGATTCCAAGTGATAATACAATAAGGATATAATTTTACAAATAATATAAGTAATAAAATGAATAAATTAATTAAACCAATAGATACATCAATATATGGAAAGTGATTAGATTGAAGAAAATGTAAGAAAAAACTATATTATAAATTTTTTAAAGTAAAATGAAAGACAGTTAATATTAGGAGGTTTATTTAATGACTTAAAAGAAAGTATATAATTAATGACAGTATAAAAATATTAGTCCGCTTGATGAGATGATTGATTGATAACGATGATAATGATGATCGGTTGATAACTAATAATGATCGGGTGATGATAATGATAATCAGCAAATAAGCTAAGTCTGTTAATAGTAATCAGAATCATAATCGTAATTATAACATGGTGCATTAAAATAGTATCAGTTTTACAGTACCTCTAATTAATAGATCTTCTAATTATATTTAGGTTACGGTAGCAAAGGTAGAGTAAAGCTTTTTTGTTGAAATTACAAAATAAAATTATCATTTTTTTTGTTGAAGTTATGAGACATAATTACAATTGCTTAAAATAAATGGAAACATTTTTCATTTTTTCTTTTCTTGCAAGAATAGTAAGAGATAAAGATAAAAATGACGAAAATGACTGATAGATGTTCGCTTGATGCTTCATTTCCGTGAATTTTTGAATAAAAAAAAGCAGAAAAAGCGCTTAAATTGATCATCATTCAGAGACAGAAGGCCTGGGCTCTTTTTTTACATCCGTTGGCCTAATATTGCAATCCATTTCAACTCTATCCTTCCTTTTCCTCCTCTTTGTCCCTTTCAAATCATAAACAGAATAATGATTCGAGTAAAATAAAACAATTTTTTAGCATTCCCAGCCATCAAGAGGGAAAATATAAGAAGACCGCGGAGAGCGAAAAGCAAGATAAAAAGAGAGCTATTAAAAAATCTTAACATCCAAAGAAATGTTTTGTATTCTGTTGAAATTGAAATGGAAGTACACAAAAAATCAAAATCGCAAGAAATGAAACTATTAGAATGATTTCAGTGCTTCAATATATATGAATAATGTTATAGTGATGTAAGAAACTAAATATTTTAATTTAAATAATCTGTTGAATCAGTTCAACTATCCATATATCAATTATAATATTTGTAGCTTTTAGTATTCATCTAGAAAACGGTGGGATTTTATCGAGATAAATTGAATTTAATTTAAATTCAAAGTATTTGCTTTATAGATTTCAGCTAATATCAATTCAATGGCAGAATATTTTGCATAAAAAAACCCATCTTGTGATAATACGGCTATTATCATTAATTGAAACGGCAAGCCTTTTTTCCCTTACGAAAAAGAAGAGTAAAAGAGAGAAAGGTTTTGAAGAATGAATTGCTCTAAAATATAATTATCACGAGAAAGGATTGATTGAAAGAAGATAAAATTTCTTTAACACTTGAATTTATAATACGTGTAAAATGTGTAAATCAATGTTTAAATTGAATTTTATTTTCTTCATTTTCCCAAAGAAAAAAATGCTTCCATAATATTAGCCTTTTTCATTCCTAAATACCTTTAAAAAGAAGTAAATAGTTTGGACAAAAATGCAATAAATTTTATGCCTTTTTTTGAACGATATTTACATCGGTAGTTCATAGTCTCTCTCTTCATCTCTCTTTCTCTCTCCCTCTCCCTCTGTCTTTCTTCCCCTTTTTCTCGTTCAATTCATTCGGGGATTAAGAATAACTTTTTTAAATTGCTCTATTAATACGATTCATATGGTTGAAGCAACTCAGACGATACCAACTCAGATTAAATTTGAAGATTTCATGTTATTTAAATTTTTTTCAAGTATGAAAAATATTTGAATTTCTCAATCATAATTTTTTTCGATAATAGTGATACTTTGTTCACAATCTTCTTCTTGTAGTTGTTGCATAAGCTTCAAATCTCCAAAATTTTCCATTGAATTTTATTGATAATTTGATAAAGGCATGAGAGAATCGCATGATTCTTATTGCTATTCTTCATTTCTAATGAAACTTTAATGAATTCTAGGTTTTTTTGTGTGAAGCAGTCGTCTTTACTCATTTCTTGAATAATACATTTCAAAACGTTACTTTCAGTTATCAATGAAATTAGCAGCGTATTTTGTTTTATTATTTCTTTTCATGATCACGCATAATAACGACAATAATAATAACAACACTAATCGAACGTTTCTCAACAAGGATTTAAATAATTATCATTTTGGAATTTTGCATTGAATTCATTTATCTTAATGAAGAAATAGATGGAAATTTTTATCAGTGAAAAAATATGAACAGCAATAAGTGAAAGTGTTAACAGTGATAAGAAGTGGAATACGAATCGTTTATTTGTTGACCTCACAAGCTATTAGCTTAATAAATAATAATGAAAAGAGATAAAGCGACATCTCGTCAACAAATATTAATCTATTCTTGTGGCCAATATAAACATAAAAGTAAAAGATGATAACTGAGAAATCAAAATCAACAGGCGTCCGTTTCAGGATAGTAAATCTTCTTTTACCATTAGAGATAAAATTTGGTTTGAAAAAATCCCACTGGAAATATATTATCAATGAGAAATTTCACATCTGTTATTTATATTTTAAATGTCGAATGCATAGATTTTTCTGTTAATTTCCCGTAACATACATTATTACGCTCTAATTAAAATGACAAATTCAACTAATCTCTCCAAGAGTTAATATTATTGTTGAATGATGAAAGACTCCGGTAGCAGAGAAAATTTCCGGATTGATATAATCTTTCCAATTCCATCTAATAAAACGGATGATAAAAAAAGTTAGAAGGAAAGGGAAGAGTGAAAAGAAGCCGAAAGTAAAGTGACCGAGTTGTGAAGACACATGTAAAACAGCTGCACGAATGAATTATTATAGCTAATGGATGGATATTCCAATAAAATGATCATTTAATGATTTGATTGGAATGAATGGAAAGAATAACATTTGTTTAGAATCAGTTGGCTTTACTATTCCGGAAATCCTGATTTATTACTCGTCAGTTTGTGCTAAAAGTTTCGATGTTGTACAGTTATACGATAACATTTTAATGCACTTACTTTTACCAAAAGAAATTTAAGTATTTTTGAATCAAATTCAGGAATTGCTTCATTGAAATACGTAAAAAAATTAAAATTTTTTCTTTATAATAAAATATTTTGAAATACCAAAAATCCAAATTTAAACGAAAAGAAAAAAAAGAAAATTATAAGAGACACATGCCGTTGGATGGATTTGAAGATGGCATTTAAAGATTGAAAATTCGATTGTACAAAGTTACTTTACGATGGATGACTAAAATTGATATTTAATATGATTTGTCTGAGAAATAGGAGTTGAAACGAGAGCTCTTGGAAAGTGAAAATTATTCTTGAAGATCAGTCCTGGTTTAGCTAAATGATTTGGCCCATTCTATTGTTTCAGTTTATGGTTCTGAAATCATTAGTCTTACTTTTTGGGTTAAGATCTCAAAATTGAAATAAATTTATATTTCGTTTTTTTGTAAAGCGTAATTTCTAAATTATAGCTTTATGCTTTATAATGATGAAAAGTTGTTTTGAAATTTAAAGTAAACGTGAATAAATCCTTAAATACTTTGTTTTTTTGAAACGTCACTCATGAAATGTCTAGAAAAACTTTTCTATCCATTCCTTTTATAAGATGCTTCAATTCACTTTTAGTGAATAATTGAAATCAAAAAAAGAAAAATAATTTAAAATTATATCAAACAGATGTTTAAAAATGAAAAACAACTCGTGAAGAAAATTCTTTTTTAATTAAAATTAATTATTTGTTGATTAATGCAACAGATACTTTTTCTTACCTTTGTCTCTTCGTTTTTTGAATTTAATTTTGAAATGAATTAAATTTGAATGAATTCATCAAACTGTCTACAGTGTCCATAAATTGTTACAATCGAAAGCCATATGTTCTCGAATCTCTGAAATTTTTTTCTTTCTTTCTTCGATGCTTAATTTATGTCAACATAAAAATTCCACAAAATTTGCTTTTCTATTGAAGACAACAGCGCAACTAATGATGACAGATGCGCGACGCCAAATGCGTTCGTAAAAAACCGACAAGAATTTTACGGTGCAAAATTGAGATTTTCAATTGTCCACTTTTCCTTCCTACTCTCCCGTATATATCTTATTTTCCTTCTCTCTAACTCTTTTCCCGTCTTCTAATCTTATCAATTTATCATTTCTCATAAAAAATCCATTATAACCTCACTGACTGATAAGCATCATTAATTGATACATACTTTGATAGCCGTAATGACTACAGTTATATTCAAGGAGAAAGTATATCAAGAGACCATTCTACTATATCGGTCATTAATGACCACTTCCTTCAATTCATCATTCATTTTCCTCGATGCGTCCACCTCGGGACATGAATATATTCTATTCAATCGTCTGCATTTCTTAATAAAACCTACATACATATGTGTGTGTGTCTGTCTGTATATATAAGTTAATGTATTTGTTTGCTTTGTGGTGGAAAAAGGTTTTTCAGTTTGCAATTAAGGTGTCACCTTTTATTGTAGAGTTTTTGAAGAGGTGCGATGATTGCTATGCAAATAAAATAATTTGTTTGCATAGTAATGGTTTGAATGGTATGGAACTGTTCCATTAAGGAATATTTTCTTTTATGGCAAAAATTTTGTACTTCAAAATAAGCATTAAACAGATGGATATCTTTCAAAATCGAAAATAGCACAAACAACTGTAAACATTACTGAATTATATAAAGGAAGTTTTTGTTTTTTACCCCCTGAAATATTTATGAGTTTTAAATTGACGTTTTAAATTAATTAAAACGTTGAATGATTTCTTGTAATAAGATTTATTATTTGAATATATAATCAATTAATTTTTGTTACTTAGCTTATTTTTGAAAACCCAAAAATTTTTCTAAATTTTTTAAGATAACTTTTTTTGCCTCATTCTAATTTCACCATTTACTCAGTCAAAACTAATTTCTAATGATAAAATTATCATTTTTAAATTTCTCAAAAATAATCATTCACTACAGCCCAACTGATCAACAAATCATGCTGAATTTACTGGATAGTAATGAATAATTATTTTCTCACTCAAGGTTATCATCATCTCAACTTATTCATACGAATGGAACACAGTCAGTTCAGATATTTCTAATCACTTAGTTGTCCCATAGCTTTAACAATATTAATTGTTAATGTTGTGAGCCTCTATTGATAATCGACCACCCAGAAGTGCTTTCAAACCTCTCTCCATCTATTGTGACCAGAATGACCAGAATGACCAATAACACGGTGACACTTAATTGATGTTGTGTACAATCATCAAAACAAATCGTTCATGGTTACTTCTATTTGTCTGTGAAATTTAAACTTTATTTCACTGAAGCTCACATACTAGTTAATCGATTAATTCTCATTTTTTTACACAAATGATACTTGAAAACAAATTTTTTTTAAATTCATTAACATTAATAATGATACGATAATATTAGCTATAAGAATAGTTTGAAGGAAATTTAATAAAAACAATTATCAAGCATGAAGTCAAGCATCAAAATTCAATTCAAATTATTGATTAGTTTTTTGAATACCATTATTGCTTTCACATATATTCGATTTCTTTATTAATTTCCCGCATTTATATTAACATATTTCAATAATTATTAATTACATTCGCATAAGAATGCATATTATGATAATAGTAATTAGCTAATTACTCAATTAGGCTAAAATTTGTTGATAGTTTTTTTGAACGATTTATTTGCTTGTTCATTCAAACTTTCGTCATCTTAATTAATTACTGGGTGTTTATAATTTTCAACCTGACGAATATTTCAATTTTTTCAAGAATTCGTATGTAACTTCAAATTGTTGTCCATTGTGATCACCATCGCAATCACTTGAATATCATTACCATCTTTATCACGATAATAATAACGATTATCCGTAATAAGAAGGACATTTTAATATCAGATAGAGATAGATGGGAACGGTGGCGATAATTCCCAGACCATTAGCGCCTGCCAATTGTCCTGTTGTACAGATCTTACAATTATACAATGAGATTCATTTGGGTTATCATTTGTCCGACATATGTTCAAATGCTACTGTCATGGATTTGTTGTAAGACAAGCAATCAACGGACGAATTCATCATAAATTCTCTCACTAATCTTAAAATTTTGTAAAATATTCAAATATTTGTGAAAATAGAGAATTAAATCTGAAATGGAAATTGATAATTATATCAAAATTGTCAAAAATTATATGATTAAAAAATAATTTAAATTAAATTTAAAAATATTAAATGAAAGCTAATTATGATAGAATTACTCTCTCGGTTCGAGTGAGAGAAGAAAATATTTAGGAAAATTACACAGAGGACATTAATCCCATCATTAATTTAATATCATCAATCTGGAAATATATTGACCCATATGAAAGTTGCAGGTAAGAAAAAGTTCATTTCGAGGACAGGTAATGAAAGATTCACTTCATGGACAGAGCCGGAAAGTGATAAAAGATTATTATTGCTCAGTTATGTGGAAAAGATTTCACGAAGATTTCTCGCTAGAAGAGTAAATAATAGAGGAATAAAACTTTTCAAAAATGTTTCAATGAGAGAGTTATTCACGCTGAAATGCTTTTTGCTTCAATTCAATAATATCAGAAATTGATGAAACCTACGCATACAAAAGTGAATATTTTATCACTTAGAGTTATGAACAAAGAAAGAGAGAGAATACATTAATTAATTACTATATTTTCCTGAAATAAATATTTCAGAACGAAAATTTCAGGAAGATGCTGATTTGAAGCGACATCTGAAGCATCATATCATCAATATATGCAAAGAGGATCGAAATTGCTCATCGGTATGATTCTTTCAAATTGACCAATCATTTGTATTATTTTCATTTCTTATATCGATTACTTATTTTAAATATTCATTATTTAAGTATATAAAGTATGCATTATTTATGTAAGCAATACTTATTATTTAAATAGACAAAGTATTATTTGAATGTGCGATACAATCTGTTGATTGATCAGTTTATCTTAATTTTTTAATCGCATTTTTTGATTTTTAAACTTAATTTTAAAGATTTTCAAAGCATGATTTTAAATTGAATCAAAAAAGTATTAAAGATGAAGTAGTTATTTTTAAGTGCTACGAAAAGATCAGAAATGTTCGATAGATTGATTACCTCTAATAAACTTTAAATGTAACTAATTGTTTCATCTTTTTGCTCATAATCGATTAGCTGTCGCGATTTCCTGATAATTTTATATTACAATATCCACTGATTGATCCTATCAACTTTCAATGGTAATTTATTTGCCTATCATAATAATCAGTAACGAACAGTTCAGCTCCGGAAAGTGAAAAAGTGATAGACGAGTCCGGTTTCAATTTTACACAGCTAGATGTTTTTTTTGATTTTAGGAAAAGTATTTATAAATATCTAAATATTTCTTATTCGTATAGATTACTATTTATACATAAGTTAATCGATATTATATTAATATATAAACATCATTGTGCAATCATCGATGCATTTGCACATAAATAAAATACAAAGTTGAGTATTGATTTCATTGTTTATTGTGATAGCGTGGGAACTCTCCAGCTGCAATGTAATAATCCAAGCTTAAAATATTAAAAAGATCTGGTCACCATTGTCCGAGCGCCACTGGTCATCGATGGACAGTAGAGAGAGGAGAGATAAGATAATGGATTTGAAAAGACTTTTCCAGTCTATTGTTAATCAATTATCAATGGATGACCTCTTTCAAACATGGATAAAAATATTACTTAGCATCAGTATAATACCTTACTTAAAACATGCATTATGAAGCCGACGAGATTGAGATAAAAAGTGTAAAGGTTGAATGGGCAAATAAAATGTCCTGGTATCAATTTCCTTTTATTTTTTTTGGCAAATGAAATCGATTACTTTTTAATGATGTAACGATAATTGGCTAATATAATTTATTGATTGACTCGATTATTCGTGTTGAGATTGATATCATCTGCTGATAATTGTTAATTAAAAGTTTCAAATTTCGCTTATTCAGGAAATAAATCGTGCAAAAAGTGAAACTAAGAAGAAGAAGAAATAAGATGGAAATGTTCGGGTACACAGGTCAAAGTTTTATTTAGCTAGAGTGGAGGAAAGTACTGAAGTATACAAATAATCCTCTTATCAATGTTTACATGCGAGCCTTTAGTGAGGTAGAAATTAATAAAACTATAAAATGTGCGAATATTCCCAGCCCCGCAATCTTTCATGCTTCATTTTAAGATGTCGAGAATGAGAAGCAAACTTTCTTTTTTACACTTTTCAGGATTTAAAAAAGAAAAAAAGAAATTATATCAAAGCTGGAAATTTTCAAAGGATAATGCTCACTTTTCTCTCTTAAAAACGTTCAGTGCTAGAAATTAATGGTGACATCCTGCAAATATAGCATAAAAATAGTGCTTGAAAGATAGTTTTTCAGAGATTAAAGAAAGAATTTAATAAATTGTAAGTTTTCAAGGATTATTGATTAATTCTTTTCTTTTCACTGATTAGTAAGAATTTTAGTGTTAAAGAACAATGATGTTATCACAAATAATCTTTCAAAAAATTTCTACCTATTTCACCTATTTTTTCCGTTACTTACTTTCCCACTTTATTCCACAGAGTTTACACTACACTGCCAAATTTCTTGCTCATAAAATAATCATCAAATAAATCATTACTTCTAATATTTACTCATTATTAGATTATATCGGAATGCATATTGATCAGTTATCATGTCATTCCGCCATGTCATGCCTTTCAAATATGAAAGAGAATTATTAGCCCATTTGTCGTTCTGTTTAACAGTACTACCTGATATGGAATCTTAACAATTAGACAGGTAATGTAGCGGGTCACTCCTTTCATCTTTTCCACGTTGTTGTTCATTCTTATAAAATATTGTTCGTGTGACGGTCATCGAAATGGTCGTCAAATGAGGTAATTGTCTTTGTTTTCATCCTTCTCGAATAAATGCACCGACCAATTTGTTCATTTACAATTGCGCCATTTATGAGCGCTCAAGAAGAAATGCTTTACAAACATGCAAACTTTTTTTCTCAATAAATGAAATAAGGGATTGTCCTTGCAGTTCGGTAAAGGGAAGAACGAATTTTTCTTTGCAATTTGATACTTGTTTCATCGAAGGGTTAAGGGTCAAAGTTTTCCCACAAATCATTAGTTTCGATTAAAATTTCTTACCTCGTTAGTTGACGGATTTAATTCATATCTTCAAAACACTTTCTATTCTATATTGCATGATTTCTCTTATTAATAAGCTTGTAATTTTTTATGGAAATGAATTAGAAACATTTTGTCTTTTCTTTTTTCTTCCGTTTTGCGACAAAAAATTTGAATTTAATTCTATTCACAATGATTTAAACAGTGAAAGTAAAAGAACTCTTACAGCTGGCATTATGCTTTCAATGGAATAATGAAATGCAAGCATTCTTCGCTGCTAGTATTTGAGATAATTTTTTTTATGGCTTTGTTAGCTTAATCCTATTGTTTCGGTTATTTTCCATCAGTCTAAGCATTTTCTCTCATTCTCATCAAATCTAAAAACCATTCATCAATAGAGAAGCAATTCATATCAAAGATCATCGGAGATAAGACGTGGAAATTGAAGAGGGATCAAAATTGCCATTTCGTTAGCATTTTATCGTTCAGAGATAAGGAAGAGATTTATAAGAGCAAATGAGTTAATGTTTTAGGAAGAGAAAGAATGGAAAGAAAAGGATTTAATTGATAACAAATTTAAGCTGTATAGTTAGTTATGTGATAGCGGAGATGATAAATACTCATATTGAGTGACAAGTATATCGAATAGAAAGCAAAAATAACTAACACAGTTTCCTGTTTCAGAAAGAAAGATATTAGCATATCTCGATTCCATTCAGTCTTTCTTTCTATTTTTATGGCAAAAATCTGAAGTATCATGGCGGAAAAGGAAAAAACTTCATCGAATATTAGAATGAATGCTAAAAGAGAAAGGAAGAAGCAATAAAGTTTGATGTATCTATAAAAATAACTGAATATCGGCAAAATCTTTGTCGGATCATCCTATCATCGCCGTCATCCGTCGTAAGAACGGATTGTCATCCGTTTATCATTTCCCTTCCTCGTTTCCTACATTTCTTCCGGTTTTCCATTAATGTTTGTACTCTTTCTTTGATGCAATCATTTTGTATGAGTAAATTTAAATAAATTATTTAAATATGAAAGAATAGAAATTCTTTTTCGTCAAAGACAAACTTCTATACGATAAGGACGATATATGCATGGCAAGATTTTATTATCAGATTGTTTGGGAAGATTATCGTTCGTTGCTTGTATTATTTCCATAATACCTCTTTTTATCTCTCATGTACTTCAGATCTTTCTCCCTTCCATTTTCTCTCTCTCTCTCTCTCTCTCTCTCTCTCTCTCTCTGTGTTCTTCACAACTGCTTGAATTATTATTGCCTTATTAACATAAATGCAGTTACAGATTCTCTTGCATATCATTCCTTTGATGGTCCCTTTTTCATCTTATCAAATCTTACTTCTTGAAGTTTACGGCTACCTTTCACGCAATCTCTGCAAAAGAAACGTTCTCATTGAAGCTAGTGAATGACGTAAGTGCAAAGCAAAGTTCATAAAATCCATACTAAATTTTAGATAATTTAAACTTTTTTAAGCAATAAATAATTAAAATCATTGTAGGAATTTTTCATTACAAATTCCTTTATTTCTAATAAAATATACATTTTAGACAAAGAAATTTGTAAGCAAGGAAGAGAAGTTAATTCACATTTCCAATTTAATTCGAAAGGAATTCTGTCTCTTTGATTAGCTATGACTGATAAGATAATGATAAGCAATGAGCATTACTAACTGACTAACTTCTAACTGATGATAACATTTTGAATAATAGCAGGAATTTTATTTTCTTCGGATAACTGTTTCCTCTTCAACCGCGTTAAACGAGACTGACAAATAGTCCAAGAGATTTAAATGAAATAATTATCTCCGAAAAACTGTTCCCCTGTAAATCTTCATGTACTTACCTAACAAATTTCACGTAGAATCTCGACGGAAAGGCTAATATTACAGAATACAATTTCCATCCTTCACTTATGCATTTATTTTTCGAATAAACGATACCATACACTCTCGAATATAGAAGGGAAGTTGAAAATGAATCTTTCAACAAATTTTATTTCACTTCAAGAGTGGTCACTCATTCATTCCATTGCAACTTAACAGAAATACTCAAAGTATTTCGTATCAACGATCATGCATGTTTCACGTATCAGTGCGATTGTTATTTCCTGAAATTATTTATTATCTTCAGGAAATTCATCCTAAAGTTTAACATATATCCATTCATCTTCCAATTATTTTACATTTATTACTATTAATTAATAATTATTTCTATAATTTTTGCATAATTAATCACTGTGGTTTTTATTATTAAAAAAGATGGAAGAATGGCTAATGATTCTATGCGATATTTTTAGTTCGAAATCAATTTGTGTTGTGTCGGAAAATGTGACAATTATTGATTGATTGAAAGGATAAATTTAAAAAAAAGAAAAAATAATTAAAAACATTTATTAGTGTAACTAATCTAAGTATTAATAGTTTTTTATTGCAAAACAATGATTTTTCCAAGTAAAAAACTGATTCTTTTTAATGATTTAATTAATTTATTGTGATTTAAAATTAATTTAAATACTTTTACGATAATATTTCCAACTTGAAATTAACTTTGATATAGATTGAAACGATAATGAACGGTTAATTTCATTTGTTTCTCATTTTTAGTGCACTGCTGCATGTCAAGAAAGTAATTTGGATGTGGAAAGATGTAAGGGAAACATTTGCAAAGTAAGATCGTTAATTAACAATTTCACTATTATATTGAAATATTTAAGTTTTGTTTTTTTTTTTGAAATATTTAAGATTTAAACAGTTATTATAATTATTGGGTTCAGTTAATGAATTTTGACACAATTATTCACAGTGAAAGAGATTTTATTTCGCAAATCTGAGCTTTTTCATGTAAACTTTATTATTTTGAAACTTTTAACAATTGAACTAAGAAAAAACTATTTTAAATGATTATAATTAAAATGATTAATATTTTTTTCAGCATGTAAGAGAACCGGAAGTTTGCAAACGTTCCTGTATTTATTTACACGAAATATATAAAAATAAACCTGGAATTTGTCCTAATAGCTCAAATTTAGTTCCTTTCGATGTATGTCAAATTCACTTTTAATTTTTCTATGTAACTTATCAGTTATACAAATTAGCAGTCGAGAAAATTATCCAATAAATTCAGGTAAAAAGCAATGATAAATCATGATGTCCTTCAAGGGAAAACGGCACATATAATACTATCCGGTATAAGTGATTTCAGGAATGTACGGCATTGTGTCACTTGGATGGTGATTGTCCGGAAACGAAGAAATGTTGCGTGGAAGGTTGTAGTAGGCAATGCTTAAAACCACACGGAAACAATTTGAATCTTTTACCTGTTCCAACAAGTATTAGTGTTCAGGAACGAAAACGAAAAAGGTTTTATGATAGATTTGCATTATCTTATTAAAACAACATCAAATCATTGTACAAAAGATTTTTTCAATTAGTTAATCATCGAAATTTGAATTAAATAAATTAATAAGCAAATGAAAAGATGAATAAAGGAAAATAAGCATAATGTGTCATCAAATAAATTTATAAACAAATAAGAAAATTAATAAGGACAAATAGATCTAATATAACCTGAAATGAATTAATAAGTAAATAATTAATCATAACAGATCAGTGATTGTTCGATGGGTTATGCAACAAATGACTCGTACTCAAACAAATTCAAATGCTAATTTATATGTGGTACAGTGGAGATGGAGTTTGCACAAAGATGGTACTTCGATGAGTGATTGGCAAACGATCGTTACGGTTTGTTGAAAATTTCACAAATAATTAGTTTTACTTCCCTTTCGAATAACAGTGATTCTATCAATAACATATCAAAGGATAAATACCAAATAATGAAATTAGTTAAAAGATTATAATTAATACCTGGAATATTTAATTACTTTCTCTTATCTTAAAATGTGAAAATTTTTAAGATATATAGATATGATTGAAATAATTTCAGAGAAACAAAATGTATGCAATTTTGAAGCATTTACTTGCACCTGGCCGATATTACATGTTTCGTGTAGCAGCAGTTAACACATACGGTAGTCTGGGATTCTCGAAAAGCAGTCAACCATTCAAGCTTTCGAAAGGTATGGGAAAAGCATCTAATTTATTTGAGATTCATCCATTTGCGAGTAGTTCTCAATTCTTGAACTTACTCACTTTATTCACTGTGAGTAAAATTTTTATCAAATTTAGAACCTCGAGCACCTGGGCAACCACTTGATTTAACATTGGATCGTTCAGAAATTGATGAACACAATTTCTGGAAACAACGGATCAAATGGACTCCGCCACTCTCCGAATTACCGATCAAAAATTATGTTGTAAGTGTTCAACTTGAAAGTAAACATTTCACAAAGATTAATTCGGTTTTTCGGAAAATAAATTACAGAAAAATAGCTCAAAACTTGTATTTTATTAAAAAATTTTTATCTTTATTTGATGGAAAAGTTCTTTCACTTAATTAATTAGTTCATTTTAAATTATTTGCTTCATTCCAAAGATTTGCTTTGCATAGCTTTCGTGGCAAAAATCGACGATAGAAGAAGCAGTGGCATACGAGGAAATGCTACAACGACGATTGAATACTGAAAAGCAAGGAAAGCGATCGACGGCGGACGAGGAAGAGGATGAAATGGAGAGTGAGGACAGCTTCGTGACACGTGGACGGATGTCTGTGGTGGTGCCAGCTTATCATTCCTACGCCGACGTCGATCAGCTGGAACTTGAATCTGTTTATTTAGTTGAGGTCTGTATTTACGGCATTTAATGATAGCTTTAAAAAGTCAGTGACAGGTTATAATAAAAATGATTAAAATCCTCCAAATAATAAAATTAATTAATCATTGATATGATTTGCAAATTTGAATTCAGTTATGCTATCGTTTACTGAGAAAAATCCGAAATAATGGAAATTATAAGTTTCATTCAGATCAGATCTGATTGTTGAAATTTTAGATCAGTCCAACTCAAATATTACGAATATCATATCATACAGAGAATCTCCAGTAGATTTTTGTTTTATCACATTATCAAATTAAAATGTATGAGATGAAAGAATTTATTTGATTATGAGTTGAAAGTGTTTCAGATTTATGCCATAGTAGATTCATCGGATGGTGAATTACATGGAGAAAAAGCAGTGATTTACGTGAGAACTGACGCAATGAGCGTCAATGCGTCTGCGTATATTAACAATAGCAGTGTTAATGATAAAAGTAATATCATAGCTACAACAATTCAATCTCAGAGATTGAAATCAGAATCTCGAAATGAGATTCCAGATGAAGATTTGTCTGCTATCAAAACTGCTAATATTAAAGTGGAAATGCTAGATGTCAGGGCACCATATTTCGATGATAATAATTTAAAAACTGTCGTCAGTTGGTTCAGGAATGGTTTATGCAACGGAACAAGAGTTAAATATACGATAAGGTTAGCTTTATAAATGATAATTTTACTCGAAAAACTAATCAATAATTAATGATATAAAGCTTTAGAAAGTGTCTCAGTAATCACTCATTCCTTAAATGTTTCAAAAGGAACAATTAAATTAGCAATTGGAAATTAAAAAAATGCTAATTTCCAGGTGGCGTTTGCTAATGTGCCAAGCGAAAGAGAGTAAACGCATTAGTTATTATGATCTGGATTCATCTGATAAAGATTGGGCGCAAATGGAAGTGCAAGAATGCGTTGCATTATTGGAAGATCTTGATTTTGCATGCTCATATAATGTTGAACTTATTAGTATCAGTACTAAACAGGTTACTAAATTTTAACCAATTTTTAGAAAGACCATGGTTTTATCTGTTTAGGGAAAACTTCCATTTTATAAATTAATATTCTGTGACTTAGATTAGACTGGTATTTCTCGATTGAGATTTGAACTGACATTTCTTCGTTTAGGTCATCGGAAGAGCTCACTTCGAAACACAAATTTGTGAGCGAACTCCATCAACGATAACTCTAAATTGCAATGATCAAACTTCCCAATCCCTCTCCTGTGTTACTAATTCGAGAAACAATTCGATACAGTGCAGTTGGAAAAATACGAATAGTACGGAAAAAAATGTTGGCTATCGAATTGTTCTCAGTAAATACGGTACAGAAGATAATCAAATAGTGATCATACCAGCACAAAGTACTACAGTTCAGTTTGATAAACTTGAACCGGATTACAGTTATCTCGTTCATGTACAGACGATAACAAGAAATGGTCTTGGCAACACTTTAACAACATCTTTTCAGATCAATCGGAATAAGACTTCCGAGAAGCTATCATCATCTCTTTTATCTAATCAGTACAACAATAATACCTTATCTCATATGAATATGAACAATGTAATTATTGACCATTTAGGTGATAATCAAATATCACAGAATATTGATTTGCAAACAGTAATGAAAGAAAAGAATGGATTTTTGTATAATAATGAAAGGTTTCCAGGTGCTACTGTACTTGAGTTACCGTTAGAAAGTGTTGCTTCAGGTGTGATCAGGTGGACAGCCTTATATTTCATTTGTATAGATCTATTCTTAAGGTATTTGTTCATTGTATGAATACTGTATGAAATTGTCTATTAGAAACTAAGAGGAGAAAGATTGCTAAAAAATAATTCGAAATAATTTTTAAAGTTTAACTTAATAAATAAAAATAGCTTTTCCTTCTAGCTTTTTCGCTATTCTGCTAGGATCGATGAATTTTCGGGAAAACTGATAACTAATCTCTTTCCTCAATAATAATTCATTTATGTCTTGTTGTGTGATTTTGCTAGAACCTCAGGGTATATTGAAATTCTGTGTCCTCTCTCTCCTTTTCTCTCTCTCTTCGGAGAAAGACTTTTTTAGTTCTTAGACGTAATTGGATAAGGCGAAAAATATCCAAAATTTTGTAAGAAGTTAATAAATTTTGTCATTTCGACAAATTTTTAAATAAAAAAAGAGAGTCGAGCAGATTATTAATTATAATGATACGTGCGATCGAGCGTCTTTACGTGCGATCGAGCGTTTTTACGTACGATCGAGCGAGTCGCATTGTTTCATTATTTGTTGGCACAATTTGTGTACCAAAACAACAAGTTCTTCACATATGATATAAAAGATATGTAAAGTAATACAGCAATGAAGCACATGAAATCAGTATAAGAACGTATAAACACGTAGAATTTGGATAAGTAAATGCATGGAACTTTATCTCTCATTTATCACAAATTAAAATGAGGAAGATGGTAAACGATAAATGTTAATTTTTGTCTTTGACCCAAATTATGATGAATAAAGCAGAATTTATGCTGCCCGAAAAATAGTAATCTCTTCCATTGTTTTAATAATATTATCCAAACTCATAATTTAATTTAAAAAATTCTAAATGACTCAAAAACGCATTTGTTGTTCTTTAAAATAAAGAAAAAAGAAAAATGTTCAGCCTTTATTAAGGAGTTAGTATTTATTAGAGTAAATTTACATCATACTTGTAATTTACTAACAATTATTTCATGATTAAGTGATAACAGTTAAAATATTTTAGGTAAAAAGAAAAAAACAATCAAAAAAGCAACAAAAGTGTAAATTTGTAAAGTTAAAGACATGAAAAAAAGTAACTTTGATTCAGTTCGGATTACATGCATTTCATACGACCTGAAATATTTCATAGGTCAGATCCTTGTCGGACTTGCTACTTAAGTTTCTAACTATCTTATACTTGTTTTCATAGAGAATGAATTAAGCAACTGGAAAATGTTGTTATTATTTTCTTGACCAGCAAATAGTCCACATATCAGGAATTTGCTACACACAACCGGAAGATCCTATTCTCTTTAAATTCCCATTAAATTCAAAACACAATAGAAAAAATCTAAAAAATTAAACACTTACTGTATACAATCTGATTGAAACTACGATTGAAATGCTCAATAGTTTCGATCGATTTCAATTCATTGTTTCCGGAATATGAATGCAGTTGTAATTGGCGCTGTCAACAAAAAATAAATCGATACTTTTTTTCCATGAATTATATATAAAATAGGGGTTCAAAGGTCGGATTTCCATATCTTTTCTTCCTCTCTTTCATATTTGTACCAATTAGCTTCTGGCTTCCGTTTTTTCTACATACGAAAGCGATAGTCTCAGCTATAATATTAATATGATAAAGATAAAGAGAACAATGTCCATAGTTAGTTGAATTGAACACACTGAAATAGCAATTTCATATCGCTCATTTAATAAAGTTAAAATTTGAAGTATTTCTATTTGTTCAAATGAAAAGTTTCTTCAAATTTTTATCATCGATTAAAATATTCAAACAAAACCATTAATGTCTTACACATTTAAGAACGAACAGAACATAACAAATAAAAGTTACGGTAAATGGATAGAAATAAAAGTGTCGGAGATACTTTTAATACTCTTCAATATACTACGACCTTCTACTCTCTTTCTTCTAAGATTTTCTTATCACATCATTTGAAAAATATCAGTACTATAAAATTTCCAAATAAATAATTTAATCTGGTTTAATTCTGAAAATCATTTGTTCCTCATTGGTATTGATCGAATTTTCGTAAATCATTGGATAGGAATAACAGTTAATATTTCTGTATCAAATCTTACTTTATCATTATAGGTCATTGGATAGGTAATGCGAAAAGTTAAAGTAAATCTTCTTTTATACAAAAATTTGTACTTACTATTTTGGTAGAACACAATAAACTGTGTAGATTTTTGTCGCGCAACATTCCTTCAATGTGACCCAATGACCTTCACAATCAGCAAAAATTTCAACCTGTTCTTCGAACCATTACAAGAAAAATTTGTACGACAATGACCCGTAGATGACGTCATACTAATTAACTGGAATAACAAAGCAATTCATCAAACATTCAAATGTGCGATTAGAAGAAGCTATCATATACGTGAATTATGATAAACCTGTTTGGAACATGGATAATTCTAATCATCACAAATCATTTAAATTATTAATTTTTGAAAAAATTTTGATTTTAAATTCTTAGAAATTCATTTTCTAATTTTTTTTTTGAAAGATTTCTCAAAAAAATGCCAACAAAATCGTTTTCATCAAACTAATTGAAAATGGAATTCAACGATTGTATTAAACTTAAAAATATCTCTCATGAAATCATTCAATCAGTAAAAATTTCATATGGAATAGTTTATTGCTTAAAATTTTAGAGCTTATATAAGACAAACTTAAAATTCAAAACAAAATGATTTTCAGTAATAATGCTAAACAAAAATTTCATAAAAATTGATACTAAGAAAACTTTTTTCTTCTTTTTCCTCTATCGATAATTTCTTCTTATCAATGAATTTTCATGCAATATGATGTGTATCTATCTAATCAATATCTATCTCATTGAATTTTTCACTCGATTACGTGTAAACATCAGTTATTAATTCACTTCCCTATCATCGCAGGTGGTCATTATCATCTCTTATCCAACTTTAATTCCTGTTGTTGTTGTTGTTGTTGCTGTTGCTGTTGTTGCTCATTGCTATTGTTATTAGTGCATAGCATTTGGTCGAATTGAATTTTACTGTAAACTAATTCAAGGTCTCATCTTCTCAATTCCCTTTCTCTCTCTCTCTCTCTCTCTCTTTCTCTTTCTCTCCCTTTGCCATCTATTAATCTTACTTTTTCTACATTTCTTCATTGAAGCAAACAATTCATTCAAAATTAATTCATTTTTCAACATTCTTTTTCAGTGCAATCCACTTTTTCCAACGCTTTTACCTTTTTAATTTTCATTTTCCATGTCATTTTTTGCAATGAATTAATTATTCGTATCATCCCATCTCTTCCTGCAATCTTTCCATGTCAAACTGTTTCATTTATCATATTCTTGAAAATTTCTCAACGATATTGTCGATATCATATCATAGTTAAATGATTATCTCATCATTATCTATACAAAAGCAGCGAATAATCATCCATCATTTCTTCCCTCAATTTTTTTGGCATAAAATAAAATTGCCAATACAGTTATTTAATCTCGAGTTAATTGTTCTTAATATTATTATCATCGGTAATTGATTACTCAAACTAATCATTGATTATTTTAATGATCGAAATTAACGGGGAAATTCTTAGCAATTTATTTTATAATTTTTGTAAATTTTCGTAAATTAGAGATATAATCGTGTGAAATAGAAAATAGCAACGATAAATAAAGCCTCAGGCATATTATTCTTAGCCAACAGATGAATTAATTTCATTTCATTTATTGAATTATTTTTAATTATTTAAGATGGAATTTGCTTGATTGCTACCACTTTTTTCTTTTTTGTTCGATAATTTCTACAATACATATTGAAATACATTTCGATCGATTATTTTAGAGAAATTATTTTCAAAAAAAGTAGAAATTATCAAACAAATTGCCTTTGAAATTAAAAAATAGTTCAATGCACTTCAATACGCATTGTAATAATAAATCAAAAAGCGAGGAGAGAAAACGGGAAAGCTCGGGAGAAGAAATGGGAAAATGAAGAGACGGGAAAGAGCGGGGGAAGAAAATTCGAAAAAGTTTTTTATTTCCATCAATTTGTTGTACACGCAAACAACAATAATAAACGGAAAGCAAGCTGAAAATAGGCATAATGACTAACATCAGCCAATATTATTCTCTTCATTAATTATCTATTCAAATCTTATTTTTTGGTTTTAGAACTAATTTGATTTGCGCTCTGCATATTACTGTATAACCTGTTGATTATTCCGTATAATACAGCGTTTCTAATCCCGTTCCTGATCACAATCCTGATCAATCAATTTCTCAAAACTAACCGGAAAAAAACAAGGAAAAATCATAAATCCCAATATAAATTATTATTCCTAACGGTATAGCATATCACCCAGACTTTCTTGAAAAGAGAAAAAAATGATGGGATTATATGATCGGATAGTGTAATAATGATGATCATAGTGATATGAAACCGGTTTGCATCAGAATCAGCTTTACGGAACATGTTCCATCATACAACGGAATGGATGAATGAAATTAATGGCAGCACGGTGATGGATGACTGGGGCGGAAAGATGTTATGTTACATTTGGTCTCAACTATTCAAAAATTATTCATCCATGCATCATTTAGAATTTATTGTTGATCAGGTGAGATATCGGGAAAAGGCAGGCATAGGTCAAATTTGATGAATAATTCCCAATTCATTAAATTACTATTCTCATAACTTCATATATTTTTTGTAATAAAAAAAACTGTTGTAGTAGAAAATGTACTTTTCCATTGATTAATTTCAAAAATGGATCAGCATTTGAACTTCTTGAAGCACTCTGAGCTTTGGAAGTTCCCATGCTACTATAATGCTCACTTATTATCGCATTTATCAATTCTTTCTCACATTGCAGCAGATCAATTACTTACTCCAGTATCTGTAAATTATAACTTCTTATCAATCATTGCAAACAACAAAAGTGATCAGAAATGAATGGAAGAAATGATCACTAATGTTGAAATGACCACAGAGCACAATGGTAATATAGTGCAACCAGTGATCATTCAATAATAAATTTATATTCAGCAAAGTTGCTGGAAAGACCAGTTTTGAAAATGAGAAATATAGGATAGGATAGGGATAGAATAGAACAGAAATAGAATAGGATAGGAATAGAATAGGATAGGAATAGAATAGGATAGGAATAGAATAGAATAGAATAGGAATAGAATAGAATAGGAATAGAATAGAATAGGAATAGAATAGAATAGGAATAAAACAGAATAGAATAGGAATAGAATAGAATGGGAATAGAATAGAATAGAATAGGAATAGAATAGAATAGGAATAGAATAGAATAGGAATAGAATAGAATAGGAATAGAATAGAATAGGAATAGAATAGAAAAGGAATAGAATGGGAATAAAATAGAATAGAATAGGAATAAAACAGAATAGAATAGGAATAGAATAGAATTTAAAATGTGAAAGATTTAAGAAATGAAATTAATTAATAAATGGTTGTGTGGAGTAGAATGAAAGGTATGGGAGGAGGATGAATTGTTTCCGTGTCAAACCTCTCCTCAAACTCTCTCTCTCTTTTCTGGGGCATTCACTTCTACCACCACTACTTTCATATATTTCTTCTCCTCTTCATCTACTTCCTTTTTTACTATTTTCTCAATTATCGATTTCCTTCACTGATTTTTATCATCATTATCAACTTTATCATTATTGTTATCATTCATTATTATTATTTTTTCATATTATTATTACTTATTATTGTCATTGTCATTAATTATCGTTATTATTATTATGATTATTACTATTAATTGTTATCATTGTCATTAAAATTTGTTACTGTTATTATTATTATTATTATTAATGTCATTTTTAAAATCATAACAATATAGTTAATCTTGATCATTTCTCATGTTAATTTTCATGTCTTGATCATGTTAGTCGTGATCTTTAATATTAGTAATAATTATAAAATAATATATATACATATATATATATATATCTCCTTATATATATATATAAGGAGATTATGAAAGAGATTATGAGTGAAATAAGTTGAGATAAATTATCTTTCATTAACTCAAATTTTCGGCTAATTTTCCATAAGTCTTAGCTTATTTCAGTCTTAATTTAAATTTCAAATACAAATTCCAAAATTATCATTATTTTTTGTTTTCTCATTTTTTGGTTATTTCTTTTTGCTTTCTTGATGAAATATTGACAGATGTAAAAGAGAGGAAGTAAATGTAATTTGATCAATTAATTCATTGATAAAATGTCTATGCTATTAAGATTTAAGGTAGAATCTGGAATAGGTAAGCCAGAATCACAGATAAGCTTAACCTTCATAGTTTAATTGCAAGAAAGCAAACCACTGGAAAGATTTGAGCATTTTAGTTTAAATTCATCGATTATTAGTTGATTTTTCTTTCAAAAATTGCAGCGTCAATCTGTCTGATGAAATGTTTTCATTTAATTAGCAAATTTAAATCTTTTTTTCAAGCAAACAGATGGAACGCTTAAAGAAATTTTGGAGTGATATTGTTGGTAACGAAGTCGATTATTCACAATTCGAAACAAGGTACCGTTTTACATTTTAATTTAATGAATTTTGAGACAAAGAACAATTAGAAATATTACCTGTTTTTTTTAAGACGGATATAGCTAGCGTTCTATATTTTTTTTGTTTTCTTAATTGAAAATTGAAAAATGGAGGAATGGATTTCGGATATCTCTGCAATGATAGTATCATTCGGAAAGTGAAGCAATTTAAGGGCAGTTCGGGAAAAGTACTTATTCAAAAATGCAGAAAATGCGGAAAGATATTGAAAATTCAGGAATGGTGATACGGACATCATTGTTTTCCGTGAGAAGTCTTCTAAGTTCATGCTATTTGGGACCAATATCCACGTCGTGTTGGGCGCAACGATCGCTGCAGCAATTGGTCTGATGGTGACAATTATATTTTGTATTATATACACATTTTACCATCATCGCGGACAGGGAAGAAATTATTTCATCGATCATCTCGAACTAGGCTAGTCTTATAAATTCTTTTCTTCTTTTGATATGGAAACTTGCTTTCAGTGAAATGAAGAAACGTTCACCATGTTTTCTGTAAATTTAGTTAGTGTAAAATATTATAAATTTTCTGTTAAAATATTTCACTTAATTAAATCGAACATATAACAAATAGATAAATAAAAATTTTCTAGTAAATTGGTTGAAATATTTAATTAAGTCGTTATTTAATCATTTATTGATTGAGGAATTAAAAAATTTTTTTACAAATTTTTTTAAATTGTGCAGATTTCTCTTTCAAATTATTTATTTAATATGAATTTTCAATTTTTAGTAGATTTAATATTTGCACTATTCTTCGGATTACCGTGCCATTATTTGCTATTTTACGGGATTCACCGGGAAAATAAAAGGTACCTGACACCATTTCTCATCTTCTATTGCACTAATTTTGTCCTCAACGTTATTTTTTCATCAATCACCGTTATTGCTACCATAATGGATGCTCGACAATTGCTTCATGGTCAACTACTTTATGATTTCGGTTGGATTGTTTTCCAGGTAAGGTAATTTACATATGCATTGCCAATTACGCTCATAAATTAATTTAATAATTAATTTTTATATTTGTTCAGATTTTTTATAAAATTTTCCTTACAAAATATCGTATAGTAAATGCTGTTATAGCTTATTTGTTCAACAGTTAAAAATAATAATTAATTAATTGAATTTGTTGAAATATTATTGATTAAATTTTATTGCAGTTTGGCTTTACAATAGCTCAAGGTTTTGCCATTTACTTGGTATTACGATGTAAAAAATACTTGAATGCTAAAGAACACTGGAAGAAAATTTCGAATCAAGTAAGCATTTTCTAGCGTAATTATTATCACTATAATCATTATGATTATCGTCACCGATATCATTGCAATATGATTATTATTTTTGTCACTGTTTGGTTTTAAATGGATAATTTGCACAATTGAAACTAAAAATTTTGGAATCATGACATTTTTCAAAAATTTATCAAAAAATCAGGCTTCTCATTAACGCCTGAAATATGTTTCTGCAACATTAATTTCGAAACTAATCAGGATTTTACATTAAAGTAAATTACATTTGTAAATATTCTGACGATTAATTAATCATCATTAAAAATTCTCGTATCATCTGTAACATTGCAATTATTTCGATATTATCATTTTCGGACTGAAAATAATTTAATTTAGACAAATACCCGCTAGACATAAAGGAAATTCCATTAAATACCCTTTTGACCAAAAACTGTCTTTACATTAAAATTCGAAGAGATTTTATCAAATTAATGTCTCCATGTTGAATTCATCAAATTACTACTCATTGCAGGTTAATTTTAACAAATTATAGATGATGTCGTTTGTGAAATTTACAAATAATATCCTTGATTTAACATCTAGACATCCTTTTTATTTCTTATCCTAAATATTTTCATATAGATGATATTATTCATGAAATTCATTACTTTCCCTGAAGTGGTTTAAAATTTCAAATGTCAAAGAAATATTTAATTAAAAATGAGCAATTAAAAATAAGAGTGGAGATTGATTGATTTCATAATATTGTCGTTGACATATTCAATGATCCCTAATCAATAATGATGAATTAGTTTTCAGGAAGCAAATAATACGGATCATTCGATCATTGCTGATGGTGTCGTCGCGGATTCATCTGTCATTGGTATTTGAAAATATACGAATGAATCAAGTTTTCTTTCCCTTTTCTGCAACATTGATGATTAAATATTTCATTAACAAATCATGATAATCTGTATTGTTAATTCGTTTTCGACTGTACATTTGTGAAAATTTTGAAGGAGAGATGATTAAAGTTAGTGAATGTAAACAATACGCTTTGAATTTGGCTAATTAATGAAAAAAAAAACTTTTTTCATTTCTAAAAAGCTCTTTGCTAATGCTTACACGAATTGAACTGCTTTCTATCTAAGAAGCATATGTCTCTAATTCATTGAAAAAATGATTAATTAATTTTAATGATAAATGAAAAAGAATGAGTGCTGTAAGTATTCGATAAACGGTTTTTAATAAATAAGTAATATTTTAGATATTTAATGTCCTCTCGAATTGATATAAACGTTCATTTAGTTTAGATATGCAAAATGATCATTTAAGTATAATCGATATTAAGGTGCTAAAAAAGTTTCAGTAAAAATTAAAAAAAATTATTATATCAATTTTAAAATGTACTTATAAAATTAAATCCATCTTGTCATCATCACGTATACATATTCAAGGCAAAGTGTTGCTTAAATCATATAATCATATAATTTCTCCGTTTTCCGAAAACTAATTTGGCTTTGAAACAAGATTGAAATTTCTTATTTTCAATTTGAAATACAATCAGTTTTAAACAAAAAATGGGAATAAAGCAATTGAAGTGATGGAAGCGACACTGTAAATTGATCCTAAATGAAAAATCAGAATAATTTATCAAACCAGTACCGTTCCTGTTAAAAAGAAGAAATCCACTACGTACTTTCACTATTTTATTTGTTAAATCTTTTTTTTTACTTTAAATTATTTCTGACTTTTCAATTTCGATTTTAGTTATTTCCAGGAATTTTAGTTTGCAGTGTACAATTCGGAAAACAAACTGTTCATTATTTTATTTATTTGATCCAAAGTGTTTTTCGAACATTTAACGAAGAAGTGAAAATCTGTGCGAAGAAAAAAGATGAAAAATGTTTTCAGAGAAGTCAATTTACTCCATCACTTCTAACTTCGATCCTTTCTTCGTGTTTTTTCTTTACTTTTCAAAAAATATTCTATTTCTATAATTCATATCAAGAAATTTGTGCTTTTCCATAATATTCCAGCTTTATGTACATATGCAGATTTGAAAATACTTTTTTAACTTTCTATAAAAATACGAATCCAAAACTAATATTTTTCTATATTTCATATAACATATATACAACTAAAAAATTGAACATATCAAATAATTTCATGATGATAATTATGCATTTCTGTATGATCAGAAAGACCATAAAAGTTTAATATTACGGAGATATAAATTCCCCTTTTTCCGATATTAGTATCAGAAGAATGATAAAGACATCAGACTTTTCCGGATCGTCTTTTAAACCTCATCAATCGTTAAACTCATGATCAACTGAATGGCGACAATGTGAACAACAGTTCATTAATTACAATGATATCATACACGTCACCAATAAGAAAGGACAAGAACGGCGGAAAAAATCTCAGGCTTATCTGATGAACTGTGTCAAAAGTCGTCTACCTGTAATGCATCAATTTTGTAGTTCATATTTGGTAATGAACGGCTAAATGCCACAGAATAAAGGAACGGAAAGAAGAAAATTTAAGAGAAAACGGAAAAAAAATAATTAGAAATAGAAGGCAATCAATTGATGTACCTCTGCATGATAATTAACTTTCCCTAATCTATTTATAATTTCATTTCATCTTGAATCATTCTTTTACTTAATTTCTCCGGTACTTGATAAATGCTTCCTATAGTAGTTTTTCATCCATTTTCACTATCCGTGAGTTATAACAAGGTGAATAGATAAAGTAAACTACTCCGCTGTACTAGTTGTAAATGTTTTTCCGGAAGATATCTACGATATGATTACGGAATGATGCGATGCGTTCGTCTCTTTCCTATTTTTTTTCGTTGTTAAAATTCAAAAAAGGAAAGAAAATACATTAATCAAATGTTCACTGCCATCCACTGCGATAGACGTACTCATACGTGAGCCCTCACACGGAACCATCCGTTCAGACGATTAACCATTTCATACAATTTTACATAAGGAATATATTTGAATATTTAATGATCGAAAGAAGTTAAAAGAAGGGAAAAGTGAATTCATTGCATATGATCCGGTATTGACGAGATCGGTGTGTTAGGGTGAACGTAAATTGGTGATAGACAACAATTCGTAATCAATCTTCCTTTCTTTCCTTTCATTTCTCTTCGATCTGTCAGTGCAGCTCAATCTCAATTCCAACCATTCCATTCCGGTTTTCCTATTAACCCCGAAAGGTTGGAAAGTTCCTGTTTCTCATCATTCATTATCAATTTCAAATTTTCTGCATTTTACAGTTTTTTCACACGTTCTGTATTAATTTTTAATTCGAATTTAATCTTAATTTCTTTATTTTCACTGATATCTCAAAAATATCTCAGACATTCCCGGAAATTTTCCAATGCCTTCAAGAATTATTTCCGTTTATTTTCATAATTGAATGAGAAAATTTTTAGCGATTAAATCCTAAGTTGAAATTTGAATTAGCGCCAGCCACGCCAAACGTATCAGCTTTCTTGCCTGAAACGAAGTGTAAGACATTTCTTGTTTACATCGTTTCGAGGATGTGTGTGTGTGTGTGTTTGTGTGTGTGCGTATGTATACGTGTGTGTGTGTGTGTGCGTATGTATATGTGTGTGTGTGTGTGTGTGTGCGTATGTATATGTGCGTGTGTGTGTGTGTGTGCTTATGTATATGTGCGTGTGTGTGTGTGTGTGCTTATGTATATGTGTGTGTGTGTGTGTGTGTGTGTGTGTGTGCGTATGTATATGTGTGTGTATGTGTGTGTGTGTGTGCGTATGTATAAATGCTTTATGAGCGATCAGAATGATTCTTTTTTCACTTTCTGAGATTATTTTGTATTATATAGCGCATAACACGTTTTTTTGCTGTCAGAATTTCACTGGTATTTGCAGCTTAACTGAATTACTTTATCATATTTACGTCAGTAGAAGAAAATAAAATAAATTGCATTAATGAAATGTAATTCATTTCCGTTTACAGTTTCATTCCATTGTCAGTTAATTTAACCAAATTTTTTTCGTATCAGAAAAGACGCATTGAATTTTTTTTATGCGTTAATCAAATTTTGCGCTGTTGAAAGACAGCAAAAATGAACTCATTGAGGTAAATTAAGAGCCATCAAACAGTTACAGTCAATTGAGTCGCTGAATTACGCCTTGCTGTTGCTTAAAGTTTTGAATATCAAAACAGATAATTTGTGATTACTAAATTTGGATATATAAATCGGTAATGTTATGATAGTGTGCTGTGATTTGATGTAGAATTGGCTAAATTTTAAAATCATTGAGAAGTTTTATTCTATAATAAAAGCCTTTTGATGTAAAAATCATGATCTTTTTAGAAAAAACTGTCTTGTTAACTAAGTTTGTCGCCAGTAAAATTGTTTTATTTGATAGACTTTCATCTTATTTCAAATTTAGTTTTCAGGAAAGAATGCCACTGATAGCACTGGATCCGTTCGATAGTTTATTGGCGCTTGCTCGACACACACCAATACCGACACTGAACAGTTATATTATCATCAGTCTTCTGCTAACCGCTGGATCCGCTTTTTATGCTAAGTTAACATTTACAAAAGATGAGGTATGTGTTTCTTGATAACTCTAATTAATTGTTTTTCTTAAAAGTGAAAAAAATAATATTAATATTACTATTCATTACCTTTGCACAGATTTGATAAATTCTATTTGAAATAATTAAATAAATTTCTTAATGCTTTAAAAACTGTTCCATTTTTTAATCAAAAAATATAATAAGAATTTGTTCTTTCAAGTGTACGAAACATTTTTTCATACTTTTTTTTTCAGATTGAAAGTCGCTTGCGAGATATAAATGAAACCTTTCGAAAAGCCGATTCAACGAATGCTTTAATGACATCTGCACATTTTCAACAATTTTATTATGTACTGCTTCATCCTACTTTTGGATGGGTAAATCATTGTTTTTTAAATTCTACTTTTAAATTTCATCAATTTTATCAATAACTTTATCTTTTAAACTTGTTCGAACATGTTCTTTTCTACCATCTAGCTTCTGTCAACCGTCCTGTCTCTCATTCTCATTCTGCTTAAGTACAAAGATGTCCCTGTCGATCATTCTCGAAGTGAAACGTTTTTTAATGCCTCATGTCATAGGATTTTTAAACTGCATAAATTTTCATAAAGTATTACTGACCATATTGGTAAAATCTTTTTTAATTTTAGCAGTTGCACATAAAAAGTTGTTATATTAGGAAGGTCAAATGAAGTCTTCCACTCTAGCTTCACCTGTGCCAAATCTGTTTGATAACTGTTTTACAATGAGAATAACTTTTTTTTTTTCTATAGGATATATAATAGCTTTATTTTATCTCTACAGAATAGATTCCTTATTCGCAATGTATTTTTTTCTAAAATGAGCTTGAATTTTATCAAGAAATGTTTAGTCTTTTTGTGTATTTTATTAAAGTTATCCTTTTCCAGATTTTTGTCAATATGTTTTGTGCAATCTTCGCATTAATTGCGAAATTAGCAACACATGTGGCTGTTGGAAAGCTAGGAGCCCAGGTATATTACCTTGTTTGTTTTTCATTCTGTTTGTTGTTCTTTCATGAATGATGATAATTAGAAAGTAACATTTGCGGAATTCCAATGAATATCTAACTTGTGATAGGCGATCACCTTAGTGCTTTTATCACATTTCAATATGATATCTATAGCTTATGATAAGTATAAGCTGTCTTGATATGCTGGAATAATTTTAACATCGCCGTTGAATGATTTTTATGCACTTTCATTTACAGGAATCGGTACTTTTACGTGATAGGTTGTGCAATTTTTTGCTTTACAAAGCGGTATTTTTATTTGGTGTATTAAATAATGTTGTACATGAAGAAGTTATTGCATGGGTTTTATGGTTTGCATTACTTGCATCAGTGGCTGCGTTGCAGAGTATTATCGCATACAAGTTGAAATATGTAAAATTCTTTATGATTTTAAGAAAAAATAGTGATGTTGGTATCTCAGATAACAGGAAATCCCATTTATACTTTCTGCTAGCATCATAACTGTGACTGCTATGAAGTAAAAATGAAAATCCAGATGAAGTAGCTGTAATTAATTTTTTGAAGCTGATATGAGTTATGGCTTTGTTCTAAAAGAAAAAAATTACTTTATGTTTTGAAACTTGTTGAGGATTAAAACATAGCTATACCTCATATTGCATCATTCTTTTTGGAGAATTTGCTAGACAATCTAATTTTCTAATCTTTTACTCCATTTTAACATTAAATTTTTTGCAGTTAATTTCTTCAATACCTCCAAGGAGAGTTTTACTTCGTATTATGGGATTGGCTATTATTTTACTATTGATATCATTCGCGTTTGTTTCATTTGCATGTGCTGCCTTTCATTTATTTTCGGTCAGCATCGCCTTATTTATCCTTGCAGATGTAAGTTGATATTTTAAAAGATCATATATTCCCTTTTAGAGACATTTACATTGTTGAATTCTATCCTTAATATTTATTAATAAATCGCGTGCGCGATTATATTCTTTTAGTGTAGGGAATCATCATTCTTTCTTTGATATCAAATTTGTTGGACGAAACTATCCTAATTTCAAAATAAAAAATTTTTTTAAAGTATTTAAATTTCAAGTAGTTTATTGAATCATTTTTTCAGGCTATTAAATCGTTATTAAGAAGTATTTACGTAATATTCAAATCTGCTCTCTTACTGGATAATGTTTCAATCTATTTCTCATCCATCAATCTTACAACTTTAACATATTATCTGGAATTTTTGCATGATCTTGCTATTGATTGTATCGACTTATTGCATTATACTCATATGCTGGCATGTGTTTCTTATTTTTGTTTTGCTTATCAGTTTTTTGCGCATTTACTCAATATCGGTACTTGCCAGTGAAGCTCTCTCAAATAAGTCTAGTTTCTGTCTAATTATTTGAAGATTTTGAGACATATATGACATTATTTAGCATTTTCAGTTTCTAGGTCTTGTTTCTTTTCTTTTTTGCAGAAATTATACTCCATAAAGAGTTTTTCAATTAAGATATTTAGTTTCGAAATTTGTCGTTACATAAGTTGTTCTTTAATCTTACATATTGGTGTAATTAATTCTAAATTGCAGCTGTATTCACAAGTTATATTAAGCATGGCATGCATTGTGATTTCCATGCAATTGCGTTCATTTTATAAATCATTTATTGCTCGTATCGAACGACACATCAAATACAAGCGTATTTGCAAACATATCGATGTGCAGTAAGTTTTTTATTCTTCTGTGTTTGCTTATTTTGGGTTTATGTTTTTTTTAATAAAAATGATTTGGACTCTCATTTACTTTAACATGTTTCTGCTGCTTCTTGCTGCTAAGATTTTGTCAGTTTTCTCTGGACTGACGAATAATACGGGTTGATATCCAGATTGATATCCTCGACTTTTAGATGTTTTAAGCTACCTAACATAAACTTTTTGCTTTAGAAAAAAACCATTAATGCTATAAAATATGGATTTATTTTCATATCTAACATACAAACATATAGAAGGACGGTTAGATTCAAACATTTTATTAGCTTTAGAACAACTTTGCATTTTATCCTTTTTTCAGATATTTTCGAATAATTGATTTTAACTGGGAAAAACCTTTTCTCGCAAAATGCTATGTATTAGTTTTAATACTTTCTAGTATTTTATTCGAGAATATCAAAATTTTTACATTTAATTGAAATTCTCTCCATGAACTAATCGCATGATTTTTGATCATCCCATTTTCAGCTATCAGAAAGCGACACAAATCGAACTGAATGATTTAAAAGATTGGTGCGCAATATGCTGGGAACAAATGGACAGTGCTCGAAAGCTTCCATGCAATCATTTCTTCCATGAATGGTATTCATATGCAATCGCTTTATTTCAAAAAAATGAATTAACTGAACTTAGGTTAAGGGATCTTGGAGATAGAGAAAACCCTCGAAAAGATTTATTACTTTTTTAACGAAAAAGCAAAGTTTAGGTCAGAAGCATTTTTTTTCGAAATATGGAAGAAGGTGAAACGATCGATAAATATAATTAGCAAATTTTATGTATGTTTTAATATTGTTAGGGCTGTTTTGATTGTTCATCAATATTTAGAATTAATTTCATTAATTGAAAACAAGAATTAACTGTGGACTATATATATTCATTTAAGAAATCACTTTCAGCTTAATTCACCTTATTCAGGTGTTTACGAAGCTGGTTAGAACAGGATAATTCGTGTCCAACTTGTCGGCTAGCACTTCCATCTTTGAGTAATTCAGCAGTTACAGAACGATCACGAGCCCCGATAGCGCAACCCTTTAGTCATGTCTTTCATTTTAGTGGTACTCGTTACGCACGTTGGTTACCATCATTTTCTGTTGAATTGTCGCATAATGTTACACCCAATTTCTTCCAACGCAACAGGTTATTTCTTACTTTCTAATTCCATTAAAAAAGGAGAAAGTTCCAATTGTTGTGTTATCCTGATTTGAATGCAAAAGCAGTAGAAAATCAAAAAGATTATATTTAATAGTGGATGTGGTGAACTTGTTCTAATTGTTGAAATCCATTCTTAATTTGCAGAAGTGATGCAATAGCTATTTTAAAAAAGAACAACTTAACGTTAAAAATTTTTTTACTTCATGCTTAATAACAAAGACCGAAATCTGGTCTGTGTTTCAGATTTGGAAACACGGCGAATTCACAGTTGAATTCTTTGGCTGAACAAGTTCGAGAAATGTTCCCACAGCTCGAAATAACGGCAATTTTGGAGGACTTACGTGAAAGTGGTTCTGTGCAGGCGACTGTGGAAAATATCCTTGACAACCGATTTCGGCAACAAAATACTTCATTCGTAAAATTTTTTCGTTAAGAATTTTTTCAAGGTATATGATTTTCTAAATAAAATATAAATCAACTTTTATCATCCGTATCGATTCTAGGATTCAGATGAGGAAATTTGGAATGCCATGGATCTACACTCATCTTCTAATTCTTCAACGGAATCATCGGGTGAATACGAAGAAACTTTGGCGCCATCAGGATCTTCTCTTAACTCTTATTCGGTAGAGCATCGGGATATCTTTTTGCATAAAAAAGATATGCTTATTCAGCACCATCGAAAGTAATTTTTCTTTTTTTTTTTTGAAACAGATAGCATAATTGATTTATCTTTTCTGATTACTTTATTAAATACTAGGATAAGGATTTATTTAAATTCTAATAAGTTAAAAATGTTTACTGTGGAATTATTTCAGAAAGTATATTGCTTCAAATCGAGGTAAAGATCTTCAGAATATCATTGGAAACGATACTCCAAATGTAAAGGATTCAGATTCCTTGAGGCAGATGGGGAAAGATAATTTATAATGACTGTGGCATTACTATCATGTGTTTCCTGTTTAGGTTTTTCTGCGTTTTTTTTTTACAAAATTTGCTAGATCTCATGTTTTTATCATATTTCTCTTCAAACATGCTGAAAATCGAAATAAAATTTGAATAGATCAGCCTTAATGATATGATGTTAAAGTAAATGGCATTTATGTAAAGAGATGTTATAGAAGAAATCATTTATAACCAATAATATCAGTATTGACGTTTAGAAAGCAGTGATTATTCTGGTCATATTTTTTTCTTATGTCTCTTATCCTTTTTTTCTGAATTTCATTCAAAGATCGTTATGCTTAATTCTCTGGTAATTCAAATTTTGTTTCTACAAATTGGAACAATTAATTGCAGAAGATAATAGAGTCTTCTTCCGGTAGGATTTTCTTAATTATAAAGTTTGTCACATATGGGATTGGAGAACTAGAACATAGTTGCAGAATATTTTTGGATTATTCTTTTTCTGAAAACTTTTGACATATATGATTTCTTAATTGCCTTTGTTTATTGTTTTCATAACACCAAGACGATGTTTTGTTTGTAGTGGGACTATAATGGAGTCGTTTTACTTTCTTTCGGTGGAAATTTGATTAGTAGAAGGTGCAATTCGGATTTTCTGTTGCTTTTTGAAAATTAATTGATTTATCTTTTGAATGAGAATCTTTCAATATATTATTTTGTCTAAAAGTATTTGCTAGTCTTTTATAATGTATCTCATCGGTATGTTTTCCTATTTTTTATAGAGACAAAGTGGAAGTTTCTTCCGAAATCATGTAGTATTAATTTTGTATTTATTCATTTTGCCAAATATGCTAATATAAAACACTCTTCTATATTGTTTTATTGTTTTATTTACGAGTGTGTGTACATATTTAGTATGGGTGTGTATATGTATCACTGTCTGATACACACGTACTGATATTTATGCGTAATTTCTGTACTTTAAATGTCAAATATTAACTGCTGTACTTTGCTTATACATGGTTTATACATATGCACATGTGTATATTTCTGTGTCTGTGTGTGTGTATGTGTGTCTATATATGTGTATGTGTATATGTATGTGTACATGTATTTCTCTCTCTTATTGTACAAAAGCTTTTCTCAAATGAATGAAATACTCAGTATTTTTTGGAAAGAAATAAAGATGTCATAGTTTTGAAAGTTCAATTTGCAAAATTTCAATAAAGGGCAGTTCAAAATTCAACTTTCAATTTCACTGAAATAACAATTCTTTCTGGAATTTATATAGCGGAATCGGATTCAAATAAGTTTTCTAACAAAGGGTTTAGTTCATAAATGAATAAATGGGATCGAAATGTTTTACAAATAAGATTATGGTTCTCTAATTATCGAATGATAATTGGAAGCATTCCAAATTCCGGTGAGCACAATCCGGCCATTATTAAAATACTGGTTAGACTGAATTACTACGAGTGCTCATAGAATATTATAGATATAGAATATCCATAGTAAGGTTTGTTATTATTTTATATGGTTCATTCTTGGCTTGAATAAAAATAATTAGCAACTCAAGTGGCATTCAATTCTTCTCTCTTACTTTTCAGGATGCTTCGCTTTTAATGATGGCCAGGATTTGAATCTTTCCTTTTCATTCAATTAAATTCATTATGCATTAATTCTTATGAAGAAATAACTTAGATGCTTTACTTTTGTTACCTCACATTGTTGGATTTGCTTGAATAAAATTGTTCGCTAAAATATATGGCTTGTATTCCCAAAAAATTTAAGTTATAGGTATCAGTTTAATATCCGATTGATGTCTAGGATTAATACCACCAATTATTGATCAGCGCAGAAAATCTCACATAGTTCAGAATTATCGTTACTCAAAAATCATACTATTTTTATATTGAATGGAATTAGTATTTGTAAGCATTCACTGAGATTCTTTGGGTTAACTTATAGAATTAACATTCAATTTGTCATACTGAACATAAATGGTCGGAAAATTCATGCATTATGCCATAATTATTTGCAATTTCATTCTTTAATACCGTATTAATATAGTGGTAACATGATCATAATATTATTAACGGTAATGAATAGATAAAGATTATAGCAAAGAATTTTTCATTGGAATTTCTGTGAAGTATCTCATCTCATACTGATTTGTAAATACTGATTATTAAACTTCTTCATTTCAGTTATTATCTATTTTCTTTGCAGGGGTCATTTTTGAGAACAGAAAAATTAGTGTTAATCAAAAAGTTACTTATCTATTTGTGACGAACGATTAACACAGTATGTTAGTAAACTTAATGACATTTCATTTAGTTTCAGCATGATTTCAAGCAGAATATATCAGTTCTTCGTTCTGAAATCACAAGGGTTATAAAGGATATCCGGCCAAAAAAGAAGGACAAGGCAACAGTAAGAGTTAACAATCAAACTTCTCAAATTTATTGCTTATTCTTCAAGTAAAATAAAGTGCTAATGTAAGATTATGCCTTTGAGTCCTATCGTTGCTGTAAATAAAAGCTTTCTTATCATTTTTTCGAAATCATCGAAATGTGTCAAGCGCTTTATGAGCTTTTAATGAATCATAAGCAAAAAATTTTAACATTGATTTTTAACATAATGGTATTTGCTTCATGAAAATACAACGAACAATCATCCGATCTTTACGATTTATCTTAGGCTCTTACCAGGATAAGCTATCATTAGCCCATGCGACAGGTGAACCAACATAAAACGACTCAATAAAGCAATGGTAAATTGAATTTGATATTTTAATATAGCCAATATTCATCTTTAATGAATCGCACTTTTTCCGTCTTATATAAATTAAGTAATCTAATCAATAGTATATCACCTTCCTTTCGAAAAAATTTTCTTCTTTTTCACCATATTGGTAACTCGCTTTTCAAAAACCAAAAAGAGAAAAAAAGCTAAAAACCTAATATGTATTACTGTATTAGCTAATATGTATTACTAGTTAAAATTATAATTGCATATCGGAATTACACGAATATATTCGCATAGGAGCAGGCTTCGATTAATTTATTCCTTTTTAAATATATAAATTCAATAAGTGCAAAATAAAACAAACAATCATCAAATTATGCTGAAGAAAAAAACAGAGGTGTGATGAAAAAATCACTGAATTTTATTTTTATTGATCTGAAAAAACTTAATTTTTCATTTCATTTGAAGCGAGCTGTTTCCGATGAATTTTGAAATGAAAATTTCTTCCATTTTCCTTTCTATTTTATAATTTTCTTTATTAATTACATTAATTTTACAAAAAAAATAAGACAAATTTATTCAAATGGCTATTTTCATCTAACTTGAATTTTTCGTATTTCATTTATCCTTCAGCTATGCTTTCTCGAATGTCATAGGGTCAAATGATTCATTCATTGCCTGAATTCATTCATCTTCCATTTTTCTTGGTTTTTACAATTTGTTTTGTTCACTTCCGTTTCAGGGAAAATACTCGGCAAATTTGAATCTGTCTATAATATATTAATTACGATGAAAATAATCATGTCTAATTTTTTCAGTAAAATATAACAAATTCGAATGAACTCATTTTTTCTTATCTAAATATGAATATGTCTGATGTGAAAAATTAATAATTAATAGTTATGAAAAAATATTTTCAATGATATCATGAAATGTGAACTCAAAAATTTTAAATGAGAGAATAGTATGTTAGTCTTTTTGATAATCTTTTGTTTCCGTTCTTGCACCTTATCAATCTTCGAGAAATATTCGCCATTTTTCGCCTTTCAATAAGATCTTTTAATTTATTGAAGTAAAACTGTTTAAAACAATACTTGCAAATAAATATGTATTTTTGATAATTATTTTATATTTAAAAAAAGCAATGCAAACTAGTAAGTAATGCAGAGCAAAAAGTAAAAAAACGATGCTCAGCAAAGGTCAAAACATTGAAAAGTTGAGAGAGAGTGAAGTAGACAGAGAACAAAGGAAGATGAAAAAGATAAGGGATGATAACTGGATTGTAATTAAACGATGGCTGATTATTATCATGATAACAGAAATTTCAGAAACTAAATTGGATAAAAGAAAGACTTTAACAGATAAAGAAATTGAAGTTTTCTCTTTCTTTTAAGGCAAGTTGCACCATTTATTGATTACTGAATGATTTTTTGGAAGAAGAAATTAGTTTATTGATGAAATGCCTTAACATATAATTAATTTACTTCATATCATATAGATTGTAAAGGGGGCGTAAGGTAAATCTTAAATATGAAGTTAGAGAAGGTAAGACTTTAGTAGAAGAGGAAATTGAAGTTTTTTTTTTGGATAGGTAGTAACTTTTGTTTGATTATCTGATAATTTAATAAAAAAGAAAATCAGTTTTTCTTTTTTCTAATGAAATATAAGTAATAATTACTTTTCGATATCATTTAATTACATTATATGATTGCAAATTATTAAAGCAAATGAATAATGAAATCATTGCTTTGTTAGCTTAAAGCAAAGCCATATGATTCGATGGAAGTCTTGCAAGAAAGAAAATCGAAAACAAATTTACGGAGAATTTTTGTCTGTAACGAAAATTGAAAGCATACAATATATGAAACAAAAGTGAAACAGCCTATTTAGCGTTTGCTTTTTTGATCTTCGCTCATTTATAAGCTGGCTATTATATTATCACCAATATAATCAAAATGCTGTCATGTTGTCACTGGCATTGATCATTCTTTGATCGTAGCGTTCAAGTGGTAATTCCGTCTTCTTTTTTTTAATTTGCTGATATTAATTTACAGAAAAGGTAAGATGCTGCTGAGCAGTCTTCCGATCTTCCGATCACAATTTTTACGTTGTGATATTTAAATTATTTTTAAGTTGTTTACTTTTATCATTTCTCTCTCTGTCTCTTTCTCAAATAAAGATACAACATAATATTTCAGCTTGTTCTTCAGCCTTTCTTTCCATTCACCGCTTTTATAGATGTACTGAAATCAACAATGTTTTCTGTTATAAAAAAATTTCAGTTGAAAAAAGTTTTATCATAGCTCATTTCCATGCCTTCCACTAAACATAAAGTTTCAATCAAGTTCAACATGAAAAACAAATAATTTCTTGAATTTTCCTTTTCTTGATTTCATGATTTCAAGGTACTCCAAAGAACTTCAAGTTTATTAATCTTAAAATGTCGTTAGGTCCCTTTTTCAACTTAATCATGCTACATTTTTTTAGCATTCGAAATTCCACTGAAAATTATCTGTTAACATTTCATCTTTGCACTTTGGACAAAACATTTAAAGCATTTTAATTCACATCATATTGATAGCAACTTGGAGTCTTATCATTTAAAACTGATTATTTTTCGTTTTTTTACACAAATAAGAATTGAGAATTTTACTTACTAATTCAAATTTAAATCTAAATTTATCGTCATAAAAAGATAGATAAATCGCTTTTCTCCATCAATCAATAAAAATTATAATTTGAAATATGTTTCTAAAATTTTGACTTTTGAAAATTTTAGATCGTAAATTTTATTTGCATGCATGTTAATATGATAAATATAATTTTATAAAACTGCTATCAAATCATCTATGCATTACAAATACGATTTTTCTAGTTAGAAGAGTTTCGTATTAGTCTCGGAAAAATGTGAATTGTTGTTAAATTGCAATTCTTACAAGTGCCTTCTAATTTGCATATTGAAATTATATGTTGCCGGGCTGTTTAGATTTACAGAACGATTCATCATTCTGCTAATACGGTTGCAAGATTTTCATATTTTCTGCTGTTTCAATATTTCTAGTAAGTCAAATTTTTAAATGTTATTTAAAACGATCTCATGCAATTTCTTACTCACACTTGAAATCTGTCGATTCATGAACTAAATTGAATTAGAATAACTTTTCAATTAAAACACGAAGGAATATTTTATGGAGAATAAAAAGTAAAAATCATGAAAACTGAACATTGCTTACCTATAGCATCTAGATAAGGTAGCAGAAGTATGATTGAATTATAAAAAATGTCGTAGTAAGGTTAATTATGTTCATTCGCTCGCTTATTATATTACTTTATTTAATTTTACCTTCGATTTATATCAAATATCGCAGAAATATGATTAGTTGATAAATACATAAAAAAAGAAATTTCTTTCACAGAAATGATGATAATTTTAAATCAGAACGAGAAAATTATTTTTATGGAAACTTTTTTTTTTTATTCTGAATTGAAAATTTTTATCGTTCGCTTTTATTGCTTTCAAATATCGTCAAGAGTGATAGCTCATACAGTAGTGATGGCTTAATACATCCCGATATCGATCAAAAATCTGATCATTTTAGCTAAATCATTAATTAAACTCTTTGAGATGCTCTACTAAACTATAAAGAACTAAGCATAATGCCTGGTTGGATTTTTTTGGAATTATTTAACTTGAAAATATAACAGAAGTTTGTCTGACTATAAGGTCACTGAATTCACCTCTGTTTAATCTTAGTGTTAAGCATCATGATTAATCTTGTTGATAAATTAAATTATATGAAAGTAAAGTAGAAATTTTGGAATTATTAATTAAAATAATTTCAGCATATTTAATCTTTTCCGCTCCTATCGCTGCCACCACTGGCTCTTCTTTCAATGCAATAATGATCAAATTGAAAGCAAATGAATTTCTAGTGGCGTTTACCTTAATTGCTGGATTAATTTTTCTGATAATTAATTTCTATTTCCGTGACGTTCATAGTCAAATCGCTCTAAAGCAATCAATTTTTCCCTTTTTTGAACATGGTAATCGTTCACTTCATAAATCTTAAAAATATATTAAATTTTCATCAAACATACGTTCTGAATGTAAAACTTTAAATTTATTTGAAATAGTTTGAAGAGAAAAAAAGATAGAAATTTTTCCGTAATGGAAAAATGAAATAAATGTCACGACACGTTATGCAATTTCATTTATTAATTATCGATTCTATACAATTTCATTTATTGCTTAATTCCCATTCACTTTCATTTGATGAAAATTTTGCATGAAATGAATTGCTTTTATAGATCTAACCCTTACAAGGGGAAATGAATGCCACCTTAAACAGCTTGACCCCTGGGATCCTCAAGTTACCCCTTATTTATATCCTGATTGGAATCCATACAAAAAATGTCGCATAAATCGTCAAATGCATACTGAGCTCAAATACAATATTGTTCGGATGCTTGATAACACGTACGTTTCTGTCTTATCTCATACTGTTAAATCTTTTTCTCAAAAAGCTTCATTTTCCTTTTGTCAGCGCTATTCCGTTGACTAAGAGTTTAAATTCACCGATTGGTTAAATCATGAATGCATGCGAGTTATCTGCTTGATTAAAACTTGTACCATATGCATCTGAATTCGTAATTAGTGTTCGGTTCTATAAGTTAATTAATTTTTAAAACACCAGAAAACTTTTGAAAAAGTCATAAAAGAAAAGTTGGTTAGCACGAACAAATAAACTTTTGCAAGTTATACTCGCAACGAATTGATTGTCCCATTTCAGTATCAGATTTTTATCATTATTACTTCCGTGCTATTCAATTTAAAAAACTTTTTTAAAAAGTTCCATTTTAACTTACCTATCTGTCTAAGCTTCTATTTTAAAAGTGCAAGTCTATTGAAGCTTGAATTATATCATTTATTAAATTATGGCTTAGAACTTCGAAATGTAAATATCGATGTCTCTATACAAATGGTGAATTGGATTTCAAAATGGATAAATGGACTAAAATGAAAAAAAATGCAACATACTATGAAAGATGTGATTTTGTCGAAACGCACTGTACAAAAGATAAAAATACAACTTTTCAGTACATTCACAGCCAGGCTTGTTATTTTCACTTTCCTTTCTGAGTAGCGCATTCCATTTCATATTTCGATTTCAATTAATCCATGCTATTTAATACAAAGAAATTCTTCCACAAAGTAAAAGCAACGATGAAAGAAATGCATTTCCAATATTGGAGAAGAATAACAATTACTCATTTTTTACTTTCAAAATCGAAAACTTTCCGCTTTACTCATACCTGTTAATCTTTTTTATATTCACGTTATAAGTTAATTATTCAAAGCAATTTAAATACAACGCTTATTTGAAATCGGTAAGTACTTTTTCAGGTAGTGAAACCGAAAGGAAAGATATTCCAAAAAGAGGATGAATTGCATCCAGGTGTGTTCATTTTGGTTTTCGATTCTACCTCATCTTCTTCTGGAATCCGTACAATCATGAAAACTAACCAAGTAAATTCCGATTTTCCTTTTCAATTGCAGATCATTTCATCCAACAAAATATATTTGATATATGATATTGTTGCAGTTTCATGTACTCAAATCATTTAATATCCGTTCATGATAACAGCAAACGGGAAATCACAAAAGACTTTTGCAATTTTTATTGAAAAAGTGAAATAAAAGATAAAATTGAAAGTAAAAGAAAAATAAACTTTGGGATTATTTATTGAAATTTATATAAATTACTGTAATTCTAAGATTCTGCGTCAATTATACGATGCGACAACATTTTATTATCATAACAAAGCTGGCCTTAACAGTCGACCAAATGCTTTCGCTATGTTTTCAGGTTTTTTTCTGATATTTCTGAGAATCCAAAAATTTTCTAAATATTATTTAATCTAATTTTTTTAAAATCTTTTTTCGTTTTCTTTGTTTTATAATTTCAGTTTTTACGTTTATTTTTTCACCAATTTTTATTACATAGCTTGTCTATCGTTTAATTTATTAATCTCCAAACTTTATTCACTTAAATTTCACAGAAGACATTTGCGCTTTGTGAATTTGTTTGGTAGTTTGATTCCTTTCAACTTGATTTTGATTATTTTGAGTAATTTAGCTAGATCATCTCAACTCTTTAATTTATACCTCAGGCAACTCTTTGTTTTCAGCTTTTCACGAATATGAAACTAGGTCTTATGAGTATATCAGATTCTTAATTCACTATTTCTATCCCTGAAAAAGTTAAAAATTTCGTCTTTTCATTTTTCAGGAACTCGTATTTCGGAGCTGGATGAACGTCGTTTTCCCGGGATAAGTAAATCGGAGTATCCAAATTCATGCAAAGTAAGTGCACTTATATTGTGAGATTGAAGAATGGGAGAGTCTCTGTTCGATAATCACTGATAATTATGCAAGTGTAAGTATTTAGATGAGTGGCAAAATCTCATTCATTCAAACTCTTTTCCATCTTTGCTCTTTTGTTGATATGACATTTAGGAGAATAGAATTATGAATAAATTTATTGAAGCGATGAATGAACTATAATCATTGATAAAGTGATAATGCCTAGCCATTCTTGTGAGCATAACGTTGAGGCTATTCAACATATTCATTTGTTTTCTGCCAATATCCAATTTATTCCATTTATATCAATATCTTCATCTTGCGGTATTTACTCTTCACTATTGCTTTACATATCGACAGCTATATTAATTCATTAGGAAATTCCCAGGTCATTTGCTATTTTGAAATTGTTAAAATCCTAATTAATCTTTGTTTCATCCATGTTTGCCATTTCAAATGATGCATTTGAATTGAAAATTAAATTAAAATCCCAATGGATTGATGTATTTTTAGGGTGGTGTGAAAAGAAATGAAACTGTAACTTACGATTTCGTTGATCAAAACTATGCGTCAATAATAGCGGAAGATTGGGTTGGTGCATTTAATTGGCCAAATTGTAAAGGTTATGGTGATCCTCCGACCGATCATTACGGAGGGTAATTTAATTAGAATGATGTTCTTTGAAAGGTTGTTCAAGTCTGTAAACTCTGAATAAAATCGAAAGTCTGTTTTCCAACTTTTATTTTTTAAATTTTAGAAATTTGATCGTAACTAAAAAGTAATAGAATAATAGAATGGAAAAGAAGTAATTAATTGTGGTGATTAAAGTTAAAAGTACAGTAAACAAACAATCGTTTAGCACATCTGATATCTTAGTTCTGTCGAATTTCTTAATGGAAATGATAAAATAGAAATGAAATTTATCAGAGAAGCATATAATTTATTCATATGAAGCGCACTGGTGCTCCGAACCACCGTTGAGAGGAACGAGAAGGAAGAGGAAAATTTCAACAATCATTTTTTTATGGGTGAATGCCAGGAACCTTTTCACAAAATGATGGATTATGCGAGTAAATTCTTGGATGAATATCGTGGAATTTCAAAATTTGTTATGATATGGTTATCGATAATAGCACATAATTCGCCTAATGGATTGTATCACACTGACGATGTTCGTCTTTCATCTGTTCCAATTCCTCGCTAATCATTTTGTCATTGTCATTAACGGTTGGTAATATCAAGCAAAAAACTGAGCTACTTGTGCTAACTGAAACTTCCTCTAATCATTTTCAGTACTTTGCCGATTTTTTTCGCAAACACGTCAAAAACTTGGATAATTCATTCGTATTCGTAATGGGTGATCACGGATTACGATTTGGCAATATTCGAGCAACCCCACCTGGTGAAACTGAAGATAACAATCCACTTCTCACGGCAAGTCTTTATGCTTGCGATTAAAAAAATAAATAAATAGCTAATTAAGAAAGAATGACAAGCTTAATGATGCCTAATTTCACCGGAAGATCCTTGGAATTTACTCTCGAGGATCTTATGAACACTTAGCATTTCTCTTATAAATTACATGAAAATTCCTTTTCACTTCAGATAGCATTACCAAAATATTTGCGTTCAAATGAACAGCTTATTTTGAATCTAAAACGAAATTCCCGGAGACATACATCCCAATTTGATTTTTATGCAACATTATATGACATAGCACGATATGCAAGAAAAGATAATTTCCAAAAATGGGATGAACATGATTTCAGGTTTAGCTTTCTGTATTATCATAAATCATTGGTTGTGCTTGCTACCGCTTTACTTAAATTTACAAAATTGTTCTTTTTTTCAGAACTCTCTTTTCCCTTTGCATAAAGTTTCAACTTTATCAAAGCTATATTGCTAATATATTTTGTTTTGAATGACTATCGAAGAAAGAATTCCCAAGTTCTTATAATTTCGAAGAATTTCAAAATCTGTTGTATTTTGTTTTTGCTATATTTGTTCTAGAAGTGAGTTTGGTGAGATAAGAGGAGGAATTCGAGCAAAGAGCATGTTGAGGCCTATTTTATACGACAGGTAAAAAACAATTGGTGATTATTTTCATGATAGGAACAGATTTTTTTTCCAAAAATAAAGAATTGAATGATTTGATACTTAAATTCATAAAGCTTCTTTTAGGAAATATATAAATCATGAATGGAAACTCATTTTCAGTCGCAATCTGATTTCAATAATATGAAAATTCGAAGTTTATAAGCTAACTTGCAGGACGTGTGAAGAGATGGAAATTCCAGACGAATATTGCATTTGCGAACGAATTTGGCATAAGACTGATATATACGGTGATGATGCGACAAAAGCTGCTCAACTTCTTATATCTGATATCAATGATTTATTGAAGCAAAAAAATCTGACAAAAATTTGCAGAACACTTACTTTCGTAGAAGTGATAACTTTAATTTGAATTGATTGTCGAACTAAGGAAGAAACCATATGAATAGTTAATTACAAAGCTTTTAAGCAAGCTATAGTATGAAATCTTGCAAAACATTTGACTAAATTTCGGAAAACGAGAGAACACTTGTTTCCAATTCGTAATTTGATAATTTCTGCTTGATAAGTTCATATAAAATGCATGATAATAGCGATATAAGAATGCAATCTTTTTATCGATATTATTCAGATGTCATTGAGAAAAAATGATAATGAAATTTCCCAATTTTAAAGTTTTAAATAATTATTTTGAATGAAATAATATTTTTTGCTTAATTTTTTCCATTTCCATAGAATCAGCTTTTTCAGGTGATTTCAGCAGAGTACCTCGAGGAGAGGCCAGTGTTGAAAATAGCTGTAAAAGCTTCACCTAGCAATGGAAAATACAAAGCACAGCTACTGAAGGAGAAAGATAGCTTTAAAATAATCACAAAAGTAGCATATTCTCTTCCCATTATTTTGCTCTATCATTTTATTTATTATTGTTTATTTTCATTTCTTCTCTTTTCTCTCTTCCATTTTAATATTATTTTTCACTTTAAATTTTGTTTGTATATTTATTTTCATTTTCGTTAAATGCTAATCTTGTATTTCATTATTCATTTAATAACATTTATTGTATTTATTAAACTGCCTGCATGTGAAAGTAATACTGTTTTCGTAACAAAAGTTTTTTTAGCCTGCTAAATGTCCGTAATTTTCCAGATTTATAATTTTATACATTCAGATAACTCGACTGGACGAGTACGGTAAACAAGGATATTGTGCACCTGGTGAAGATGTTCGAGCTTTATGTTACTGTCGCCAACAGCTTACGACAGCAAGCACGAAGCGCCATTAATTTTTGGAATATTTTGTTGTTCAACTTTTGACAGGAAATTATTGCCGTCTTTCAATTAATTAGCGTTATTAGCGAATTTCACTCACTTCTTGTAATAGTTTTTTATTTGTTGTTCGTCATAGAATCCTTTTGATGCAAAAAAAAACAAAATAAAGAAAGTAATTTAGAAGCATTAAGTGTAAATATTTATAGTACGTGATATAGTATATAAACCGGTTTTATAACTCTTTTTAAAGTATTTTTTCAAAATGATTCATTTATTGAGATTAGTTAAATATTTCAAGCAAAATCTACTCTATTCATTTGTTGATACACTTAGCTATTTAGCTATTTATCTATAGAGATAATAAATCATAATATTAGTTATATGATTTTAACAGCTTCTAATAACAGTGCGAATACACTTAATTCATTTCAATTATTCTCCAATGAAATTTTTCAGTGATCAAAAATTTGGCTTTATCTGCGAAAAATTGTCTTTTATGAAAATATTCTTAGTGTTAAAAAAATTCTTTGCATTTTTTTAACTTGAAAATTTTAGAAGAAGTCAAAAAAGAGTATAATGATAAAGAAGGCTCACTCAATAATATAACTAATCATTTTTTGATAAAGAAATCAAATTAAAATACGAAATGAATAATTTATAAATTAGCTTAAAACATTTGTGATATTTAACGAAGCTATGTTTTCAGGTTGACAAAATCAGAATTTGTCATAAATATTGTATTCTAAATGCTGCAAATTTTTCGAAATCAAAGTTGAACAAGGAATGAAATATTTTAAATAGCAAAATAGCAAAATGTTTAAATTAGTCAGATATAAAAAAATACTCCATATTTTCCGAAGAAATTTGTTACTTATGAAGTTTAATCAGTATGTATGAAATCAGTTAATATCTCATAAAATTGCTTTTCAATGGAAAAAGATAAAAAAAAAGGATGCTATTAAATTTGAATTTTTGAATAAATGCTAGCTTGAAAAATATCATTTACATTTCAGATAATGTTCGCATTGTCTTTTCATGGCTTAAAATTGATAATTTTACATGAAAATATTCATAACAAAAAAATTTCATTTCGATTGAAAAATGATAAACATTTCCATCTTCAATTTTGTTTTCATTTTTAAAGTAATATCGTTATCTATTATCAATTTTTCATCATGGAATCATGATGAAATTATAATAATTTTGATTTGCATAGTTCTTAAAACGCTCCAGATCTTAACATATTGTATCATTTGATATAAGTTCACGTGAAGGTATGCTGATCAGATGGATTCATCGGAAAATCTTGGAAAAAGTGCTATTCATTTATCAATAAAACTCCTAGCATTCCGATAGAATAGTCAATTTTTTATATCTATCGAACTTCGGTTAACGTTCTTTTTTCAGATACAAATTTACTTCAACAATGCATTTCGCGTTCATTTTAGCTTATTGCATTCTCTTCCTTTTCAAGGAAAAGGTAGCTGGTATCCAGGAAGAAAATAGTGATGCTTCTGATAAAGGTAAAATTTTCACAGCAGGAAAATAGTTTCATTCACTAATTTACTTTACATTAATGAGAATGATAGCGAAATGAAACGCCGTGGTGTTTTTCTTTGTAAACTGAAAATTTCTATTATCATTACCTTGTTCAAATCAATAATTCTTGAAGATTCATATTGCATAATCAGAATGAAATTGGAGTACTCTGATTTTACACTCAAAATGAATAAGATATTATAAATAGTGCCGAAAAGTCATGGTGTTGAAAGGTCAAGTAACAAAAATTTATTGGCAAAATTTGACAAAATTTTTTTTGCATTGATGTTTGTCAAAAATTTATCTTAACTCAATAATACATTATAAAATAATACATTATTTATGTCATTATGATAGTTTTTCTGGATTTTTAATGCTTCTGCTGATTGTTAATTTAGGAGCAAATTACCAGCAAATTAAAAATTTTTAATTTAAAATAAAATTTTTATAATGCGTGGATGAGGAAGTGGAAGGATTAAACTGCATGCAATTGAAGTTAGAAAATAAATGTGATCCGAATCATCACATGGATGCAATGTCGTGTCAGAAAACATGCGACCTTTGTTATACTGAAAAGGCATACTCTACGAAACTCTCTCCTCTACACAAGGTGAATGTTTTTTACAGTTGAAAATCACTCATTAATTAGGAGTGGCAGTTAAATGAAGCTAAATAATGTATTTTCATTGACAACAAAATTATCGCTTTATCATTTTACCCAATTCATTCGGTTCGATATTCTATTAGAGAATTTGATTGCAATTTGTAGCATTCAGAATTTGTAGCATTCAGAATTTTATTAATACTTAACAAAAATGGTTGAAAAAGAATTTAAATTTGGGAGAAATATAAAGAATTGAAAAAATTAGTGCGGAATTATTTCAAATTCTTCTAAAAACTCATGTTCTGTATTTCTTATTTCACAGAAATATCGATTAAAAATGCCATATTTGAATAAAAGTTTTGTTATAATCCCTCAGAAACCAAAATATGAACAATCTTTGAAATGTTAATTCTGCTTATTATTTGACAAAAATTCTCTTAGTTTAATAATATTCACACTATTCTGATAACACAATCACATACATTATCTACATTTATCAAAACATTTAATATTCCTATTGATCATTATTTGCAAATCATTTAACAGATCACAAACAAAAATTTCCGCGTGCTTTTTGCATTTTAGTGCAAGAAATAACCTGCAAATATTTCAGGTTGCTAGGATAAGGATTGCGCACGACTGAAACTCAAACATTATTGTGACCCAGCCGTTCACGCTAATGCATACGATATTTGTAAGATTGATTAGTAGCAAGTAATTTAATTTATTACTATGAGTGATAGAAAGTTGATGGAATTTTCCTCGAGTTATTTTCAACTTGCTCTAAATAATGTTTATTTCTGATGTAAAACTAGCACATGCACAAAACAACCATAAATTTTACGCAAAAGCTTACAGAAATTGCAATTACCACATTTCATTTTCTTACTCGAACTATTTTCTTGCGAACTGTCTTATCGAGTTTTTACTGAAACTATAAATTTTGAAAATTAGAAAGCTCAACTTGAAGCAAATGATTTTCGACGCTTTAAAATAGTATTTTCAACATAACGATTGTAAAGAATAATCAAATTTAACATTAAATTTGATGAAAAATGATACAATTGGAATTAACGCATTTTCAATAGAAATGCTACCTGTGTTCCAAATGTCAAATTGTCCAAAATACCAGCAAATTGCTATTCCTATAATCAAAACACAGAAGATGCAAACAGATAGAATCATATAGAACATAAAGCCTTGCGAGGGCAAGAGAAGGGCAGAAAGAGGGTGCCGAAGGATCAAGATCAGGAGGGAGTGCGAGGCAAAATTTCGAGCAAGACATCTCTTAGGGAATTCGGGATCATTTTTGGGACTGAGAAGAAGAGTTTCGAGCATGAGGGACGAATCAACCACAAAGCCCCGACAGGTCCAACGACAGTACAACGGACTGGATCAAGCGATCTGAGATAAGTCATTTTGTTGTACTGAATAGAATAAGTAGTAGAGCAGATAATCGAGAAAGGTGCCCGTCTTCCTTTCACTTAATCAAGATGAAGCCTTCAGATTTCCCGACAAAATCAATTATTGAGTTCCATCTAATTCCATGTGCAATATCAATGCTTAAATTATTTGCTTACTGTAATTACCCCACCACTCGATTCTTACTGAATTTCATTCGTATAGCCCACTAAGATGTTCAGTAACCTAACAATTCCAGCATAATTATTTATCATATTAATTACATCAAAAAATACAATTCCAAAAACAATATTTACAACATTAATTATATACAAAATAATTCAATTAAATTCAACCACTAAATTCAATTCAATTAAATATAAATCGCAAATGTCCCGTAATTATTATGTTTGATTTCGATTAGTGGCTCTTAATTAATCGAACCATCTTCCACTGATTTCGATCACGAAATCGACCGCCATCCGAGTATTTCTCTCCTGATTTCTTCCCACATTATCTGTTTCCCGTTTCCTTCTGCTTTTTCTCTTCCGAAAGCATTCGAAAAGCGAAAGCACGGTTGCCAATGCGAGACCTTTGTGCATATATCACATATTCTTTGTGGCGACATACTGCAATTTTCTCAGTGGGTCATGAAGCGGCTTCTTTGAAGTTCTCGATTCGTCTGATGCAACCTGAAAAATCCGTCTTCATTTTCCGGTTATCATTCAAGCTATAATTTTTTATTCCAATATTGAAAAACTGGTAACTTTTTTAGCAAAGGGAGGGGAGGAGCAAATTTTATTTGTAGAAAAATAAAAATTTTTCTCACTGAATATGATTTGCTAATAATTTACTTTAACTTATTTCTTTGAATTTGGTACTAGTTCCACAGCAAATTAAGCACTGGCGTCTGGTTGACTTTGGGACGGTTCAGATACTAAAGGATATTGTTTTCAAGTGGATTTCGCTTCTCATGTTTTAAACAACCGCTACACTATTAGTAAGATATTCTGCTGAAACCTACAGTGACCGACCATAAATGTTAGTCCAACCAAATTCGAAATGAGCAGAATCTTACTTGTTTCCTCCAGCAGAGAACGACCTCTCTTGTCGCTTAGAAAGTTCAAAAATAAACAGCTGTAAGTTAAAGGAGTTTTTCTTCACTTTTTATATTTATATTGCGTTCAATACTTGTATTGATTTTACATTGTATTTGAATATTTGAATACTCAATCTGAATATTAATTTGAATTTAAAAATTTTTCGGTTACTAAAAAATACTGAGAGAGACTTTTTACCGTCAAATATGCTAATTTCGCAGAAAAATTATTATTGAAGAAAAATGAATTTCGTTTTTCTTTTCACTTGAACAGTCTATGGCCGTTTTAATTTTGCTGTTTCTCTCAATTTGGGAGTTAATCAAATTATGGCTCTTTCGTAACTCGATGTGTTTCAGGACTGTGACTATTTCGGAGTTTGTCTTCCTTTGGATTGGGGGTTATGACTACGTCAAAATTTGGTTAGATTGTTGTTCAAAGAATACACTGATTTGTTTGTAATATTAGAAATGACGAAAGAAAAATCTATTTGAACCAATAATATTCTTTAAGAATTTAGGTCATGGTAGCTCAGTGTGTTGCGTGATTCGTATCAAATCCCAAGCGCGGACTAAATGGAAGTAAGTTATTAATCATATTTATATTTTAAGTTATTAATCATATTTAAAGATAAAAATCTTTTCTTGGAGAAAAAAGTTTGCTCTTCCTTCCATCCATTCCACGCCAAAAACGTTATTAGCAATTTTTATATAAAAAATAATTTTAGCTTGAATGATAACCGGAAAATGAAGATGGATTTTTCAGGTTGCATCAGACGAATCGAGAACTTCAA